>SJYC01114973.1:0-52006 GCA_006408675.1 Madoqua kirkii | reverse complement strand
AGAATTTTATATGTCAACAAAAGACCAAGTAAAAACATAAATGTAAAACAAAACAATACTTCAACATATGATTTTTGATGGCTATGCCATAACTAATATAACATTTTCCTTAAATTTGGACACTTAAATTTATCTTTATGAAATGAATATATTTAGATTATTTCTCTACTTATTAACTTCTAATAGATTTCTTTAATAATGTTTATTAAAGGACCAAAATTTTTACACTATACTGCTAATATTAACATGCTATTAAATGGTACAAATATATCTGTACAGAGAATAGCCAAAATAAAAACATGTTTTTTCTTTTAATTCCAAACATCTCTGTCAAGTCTTATAACAAAAGAATAATATGGAGGCATAAAGGTGAGGTTATCGAATGAGTGACAAGATGACAAACATTACACAATGGTTTAGAACTATTAGGTAAATCTAGAAATAAGTGTAGAACTGTAAGTATTAATATAGACAGAGGGGAAATGCATGGGCTACAGGAGGGAGGAACCAGGGAATATTACATCTTAAGGGAAACCTAAGGGGACAAAGCCCCTTGGAGGCTGTGCCGGGTAGAATGAGGTCTTGCTTCTAGAATAAGCTAAAAATAGGGGACACACTTGACTCACTTCTATAAGTAGGTCTCCAATGGTGTCTATGCTCTCTGTTCCACTACTGATAAATGACCTGAGTTTCTTCACCTTTAAAAACTGGCAAAGCTCTGCTTTCTTTGTAGGACTGTTGCTAAGATTAAATGAAAGGATCTGCTAGAGGTAGAACACTCTCTCTTGTTCATTGTGTGTGTATACTCAAGGCCTAGCATGAAACAGATCTTCCATACAATTTTTTTTAAATTGCTCAGGTGAAAGCAAATAGTATACTTGATCAATCACTAATTCCAGGCAAAAAGGGAAAGCCAGAGGGCTTGTTATGCAAAACTGAAGGATATCTAATCTTCTATAGCCAGAGAGCAAGGACAGTGAAGGACCAGGCCTGGCTCTTAGTCATGAAAGCACCAGACTTCAGAGAAGTTTGATCTCCTAATCCATGATCAGAAGAGTCTTCAGAATTGTGGAATTTCTTTGGTGGTTCAGTGGTTGACACTTTGCCTTCCAAAACAGGGGATGTGAGTTTGATTCCTGGTAGAAGAGCTAAGATCCCACATGCCTCAGGGTCAAAAAACCAAAGCATAAGACAGGAGCAGTATTGTAGCAAATTCAACAAAGATTTTTTAAATGGTCCACATTAAAAAAAGAGAGAGAGAGAGAGAGAAGAATCCTGAGAGCTACAACTGTAATACCTGGATAGATGCAATTCAGAAATCAGATTTCCTAGATTCTCCCCGGGCTTGTAAAAAGCGGCTCTATCTCTCTTTTTATAAGATCTCTTCACAGCTCAACTTGTAGATCAGGTAGAGACCTGACAAGAGGCAGGTTTCTGACAAATAATCCTGCCTTCCCTGCGGAGTTGCTGACATCAGTCCCCCTGACAACCAGACAAATGTTAATAGTCACATATCAGCACCACCAGACCAGAGATGCTATGGGATGCTAAGAGATGGAGGGGCTATCAATGAAGTTGGTGAAGGATCTGCAGGAGCTGGGAGAGTATGCACAGCATGGGTTCAGAGGATCCTTGTCAACAGGTGACAGAATACACATTGAGATACAGTAGTTAATTGATACAAGAGCACTTTCCTGTGATACAGAATTTAAAACCCTGGCACACATCCTAGGAGATGGAATTAGCAGCTGCCAGGATGGTTCTTAGAAATTTGAGAAAATTTATGACCTATGCTAAGTGGGTAGAAATTCCAGAACTGCCATGGGAGATGAAGGATAAACAGATCAAAGACACAGTGAATTGGACATGCCTGAGAAAAATAAATATGTAAGGTCAGAAACCCCACCAGCTAATTATAATCTAGGGGCAAGCCCATCAGATGCTCCATTTACCAAATACTAAAGAATGTCCTATGGAGAGGTACGTCAGTATCACTGAGAAGCTCAGTGGTAGCTGTCTTCTGTAGGCAAGGTTGGAAATGACATTAGAGAACCGGGATTCTTGATAAAAATGTGAGTGACAGAATCTGTAAATAATAAATACCAAGAAGTGGCACTTAATGACCAGGAGAAAGGCAGGTGCAATCATAGCAATGAGAAGAAACACAGGCGTGGCAAAACTGGGTATAACCTTAAAAAAGAAGATAGAGTAAATAAATAGAATATGGAGTTTCCACATCAAGACAGATGGGCAGGGTGTTGCTCAATTTACACAATGAGAATAAATCAAGCACAGATGAATAGAAGACTAGCTCAGGTTTCCCTCCTTGATCTGTTCCTCCTCTACATCATTCTCACTTCCCACTCAACAGCTCTTGCACAGTATGGAGACCTGGGTTGAGTTTCAGACTTTTGTTTAAAGACTATCTGCTGAAGGACAGGACAATTCTCTAAGAGGTGGTACCAAGCAGTATTATGACAGCATGAAGTCTTAATTCCCATATTCCTTTTCCAAAGATTCTTAGGGCTCTTTACTCAAGGGGCTATGTATTAGATAAAGAAAAATATCCAGAACTTTCAAGGATTGTTCACTCAGAGTCAAAACTAATACTGATATCCTGAGGCCCAAATGATTCAACAGTCCTCCTAATAGAAAAACATAGGAGGGAGCCAGAAAATAAACGGAGTTCCAGCCTTCATCTGGCACATGGTAGTCCACAGACGCATCAGGTGGTCTTTTTTGAGACATCTAAACCAGTTCAGTTCAGTTCAGTCGCGCAGTCGTGTCCGACTCTTTGTGACCCCATAAATCACAGCACGCCAGGCCTCCCTGTCCATCATCATCACTCGGAGTTCACTCAGACTCACGTCCATTGAGTCCGTGATGCCATCCAGCCATCTCATCCTCGGTCGTCCCCTTCTCCTCCTGCCCCTAATTCCTCCCAGCATCAGAGTGTTTTACAATGAGTCAACTCTTCTCATGAGGTGGCCAAAGTACTGGAGTTTCACCTTTAGCATCATTTCTTCCAAAGAAAGCCCAGGGTTGATCTCCTTCAGAATGGACTGGTTGGATCTCCTTGCAGTCCAAGGGACTCTCAAGAGTCTTCTCCAACACCACAGTTCAAAAGCATCAATTCTTTGGTGCTCAGCCTTCTTCACAGTCCAACTCTCACATCCATACATGACCACAGGAAAAACCATAGCTTTGACTAGATGGACCTTAGTCGGCAAGGTAATGTCTCTGCTTTTGAATATACTATCTAGGTTGGTTATAACTTTTCTTCCAAGGAGTAAGTGTCTTTAATTTCATGACTGCAGTCACCTTCTGCAGGAATTTTGGAGCCCCCAAAAATAAAGTCTGACTCTGTTTCCACTGTTTGCCCATCTATTTCCCATGAAATGATGGGACCGGATGCCATGATCTTTGTTTTCTGAATGTTGAGCTTTAAGCCAACTTTTTCACTTTCTTCTTTCACTTCCATCAAGAGGCTTTTTACTCTCAGCCTTCTTCACAGTCCAACTCTCACATCCATACATGACCACAAGGAAAACCATAGCTTTGACTAGATGGACCTTAGTTGGCAAAGTAATGTCTCTGCTTTAGAATATACTGTCTAGGTTGGTCATAACTTTTCTTCCAAGGAGTAAGCGTCTTCTAATTTCATATCTATTACTAACTGGTAAAGACAGAGGTCTTACTGCTTTCATCTTAGGTAAATTCCTCCTGACCTGGGTTCCAGGATGAGGAAATCTGTTAGGCAGTGAATGAAATATTTTGGAGAAGGGGATTTTGCTCACAGTTTCTCAACACATTCTTTAGCTGATTGTATTATTCATAAGGTTGATTTTTATTGAGATCAATGCCCTGTATAGTCTCCTGTATTATTGTAAGAAGTAGTCTTTTAAAAATAGACTTATTGTAAAAAATAGTGACTCTGGAAAGATGGGAAGCCCAATAGATTTAGAATCAGGATTTTATGGCTAGCTTTTGCACTTAGGTTTGAAATCTCAAGCAAAATAGTCAGATCTCTGAGCTTCAATCTCCCCGTTTATAAAAAGTCAGAAATAATATCTACAGTTGACCTTTGAACAACATGAGGGTTAGGAGCACCAACTCTCAAGGAGTCACTATTCCTCCCATATAATTTATAGTCAGCCCTCCACATATGTGACCTTTGTGGCATCTGTGTGTTCAGAAGCACAGCTGTGTCCAACTCTTTTGCCACATCATGGACTGTAAGCTGTCAGGCTCCTCTGCCCATGGGATTTTCCCCAGGAAGAGTACTGGAGTGAGTTGCCATTTCTTCCTCCAGAGACTCTTCCTGACCCAGGGATTGAACCCATGCCTCTTGTGTCTCCTGCACTGGCAGGTGGACTCTTTACCATTCATCCACCTGGAAAGCCCTGGTAGTCCACTGAGCGACTGAGCACACATTCTCATCATATACAAGGCTCCTCTTCACTCCCAGTTCTGCATCTGTGGATTCAGCCAAGCACCACTTGTGTAGTTCTGAAGTGTTTAATATTGAACAAGAAAAATTTCGTATAAATGGACTCACATAGTTCATACCTGTTTTGTTCAAGGGTCAACTGTATTTAAAAAATAAGTAAATATCAGCATTTGAGAAATGAATTGTTTGATTAACTTTTATACTTGAGTACTGCTTGCCACTCTGAACCTTAAGGTATGTGCTTTGCTTTAAAGATGTAAACCAAGAGCTATTTATAAGGGGAGAAAAAGAGGTGTGAAGTTCTTAATAACAGACTTCCAAAGTTAGCTGTCCTCCTAACTAAAATTACTGGTAATTGATTTCTTCTCCTATAACTCAAATCAAGGACACAGTTGCAATGGCTTCTGGCAATGCTTTTCCAAACTATCCATTTAAGACATGGCAGATATGTCTATTACATTTTTTAAAGTCTTCATATTAGCTAGGTGGTGGCTTTTCATCACTGGAGGTTTTTGCCCTGTGTCTTTCTAAGGGAAATTTCCATTCTAATTACCTGAAATCAGGTAGGTTAATTTGTTTTAAACATGAAGAAATAATAGAGAGTACAGGAATACCATAGGGTCCAAGGACAAGAGGTGCTCTTGGGCCTCATATGAGTCTTACATCAAGAACTGGAAAGTTACAGGAGCTGAGGTATACCATGAAACATCAGTATTCTCCATACTTTGCTGTACTTTGCAATGATATCTTCTGTTTAAAACAGGGAATATGGTAAAAGGACACAGAATTTAATGCATAAAAAGCAAGGAGTACATATAAAGTCATGAATATTTGACTATCAAGCAATAAATACTGATATGCTTTTCATACTGATATGATAAGATTTACTTTGAACGTGTTATTTATTTTAAAATTAATATGCATACTTTACCCAAATACTGGAAGATGGGAAAAAATAAGTGCAATTCCCGGTACTCCTGTCACGCTAGCACAATAGCTTAGCACAATAGCAGTTTGTCTTTTGAAGTATGCCTACTTTTGCATTTTCCCCGCATGGTTACAGACTTGAAGGTAGGTGACCTTGGTCAGAAGTTGGAGTCAGGGCACCCATAGGAAATCCTTTCTTTGTGACATTTAAGGGAAGCTATTAGAATTTAAATTTGTAATCTCTTTCTGAGATTGCTCTGATTGCCAGTGAACCAGCCATTCATATTTGGCTGATGTACTGTGAATTCTTTTGAAGGGTAAGGGGAATGGTCCTTCAGGATCCAAACTGGAGTGTCAGCCTGTTGGGACCCTGCTCCAGGATCCCAGGTGGCACTGGGAAGTGCCAGTGTGTGTCCACAGGGTATCTGACAGTGGAGTTTCCCAGGGCCTTTTAAAGCATGCAGGGGAAACAGCATAATCATTAGCTATTGAACAGACATGGAGTAAACTCTTTGGAAAGATATTTATGTAAAAAATGAGAGAGGAAAAAGTGAGATATAAAGGGTAAACCCAGCAGGCCCAGTATATGATGGAAATCCTACAAAAAGAAGAGATATGGAGGAATAAGTTTACCAAAAACATAAAAGAAAACATTTAAAATTTGAAGAAAGAAAAAAGTATGGAGAAAGATCACACAGAATTCAAAACAGAATATAAGAAAAAAAATGACTCATACCTACACACATTTCTGTAAGATTTAGTTAATCCCAGCGAAAAAATTCAATAGTTTTTTTTTTTTTTTGTCCACTCCAGTATTCTTGCCTGGAGAATTCCATGGACAGAGGAGCCTGGCAGGATATAGTCCATGGGGTCACAAAGACTCGGACACGACTGAGCGACTAACGCTTTCACTTTTACTTTAGGGTACTTACTATAGAGTGAAACCTCCATTACTACTAATGCTAGCAATAAAAAAGCAACATGCAGACGTCCCTGGTCCAGTGGTTAAGAATCCACCTGCCAATGCAGGGGAGACAGGTTCGATCCCCAGTCCAGGAAGATTCCACATGCCACAGGGTAGCTAAGCCCCTGTGCCAAAACTACTGAGTCTGCATAGTTAGAGCCTGTGCTTGCCCGTGCTCTGTGACAAGAGAAGCCGCTGCAGCGAGAAGCCCAAGCATCACAACTTGAGAGTAGCCCCTGCTCACTGAAATCAGAGAAAGCCTACCCGTAGCAACAGAGACCCAGTGTGGCCAAAAGTAAACAAAAATAAAAGCAGCATTGGTACAATCCAACCAACTCTATTAATTCCCCCCTCTGGGCCTCTTTAATCCTGCCAGACTTTTCTGTCCAAAACAAACCTGGCTGTGTTATTCCTTCTATATAAAAGTCTTCAATGACTGTACTTCATATGGGGTGAAGTCCAGATTCCTTTGGATAATAAACACATGCCTATATCTCTGGTCCTGCCTGCCTACTTCCTGCCCCTTGAGATCTGCCTTTTAGACACACTTACCCGTGTGCAGTCCCACGCTCACATTCTCGCACCTTTTCTCTGTCACCTTCTGGAATCCCTGTCCGCCCTCCCAGTGCTTACCCATCAGTAGCAGTTCATCATCTGAACTCAGCCCAAGCACCACCATCTACCTCCCTCTCACACCTTCTCCCTTTGTGTTTTCTTTCTCGACTGAGCACACATTCTCATCATATACAAGGCTCCTCTTCACTCCCAGTTCTGCATCTGTGGATTCAACCAAGCACCACTTGTGTAGTTCTGAAGTGTTTAATACTGAACAAGAAAAATTTCGTATAAATGGACTCACATAGTTCATACCTGTTTTGTTCAAGGGTCAACTGTATTTAAAAAATAAGTAAATATCAGCATTTGAGAAATGAATTGTTTGATTAACTTTTATACTTGAGTACTGCTTGCCACTCTGAACCTTAAGGTATGTGCTTTGCTTTAAAGATGTAAACCAAGAGCTATTTATAAGGGGAGAAAAAGAGGTGTGAAGTTCTTAATAACAGACTTCCAAAGTTAGCTGTCCTCCTAACTAAAATTACTGGTAATTGATTTCTTCTCCTATAACTCAAATCAAGGACACAGTTGCAATGGCTTCTGGCAATGCTTTTCCAAACTATCCATTTAAGACATGGCAGATATGTCTATTACATTTTTTAAAGTCTTCATATTAGCTAGGTGGTGGCTTTTCATCACTGGAGGTTTTTGCCCTGTGTCTTTCTAAGGGAAATTTCCATTCTAATTACCTGAAATCAGGTAGGTTAATTTGTTTTAAACATGAAGAAATAATAGAGAGTACAGGAATACCATAGGGTCCAAGGACAAGAGGTGCTCTTGGGCCTCATATGAGTCTTACATCAAGAACTGGAAAGTTACAGGAGCTGAGGTATACCATGAAACATCAGTATTCTCCATACTTTGCTGTACTTTGCAATGATATCTTCTGTTTAAAACAGGGAATATGGTAAAAGGACACAGAATTTAATGCATAAAAAGCAAGGAGTACATATAAAGTCATGAATATTTGACTATCAAGCAATAAATACTGATATGCTTTTCATACTGATATGATAAGATTTACTTTGAACGTGTTATTTATTTTAAAATTAATATGCATACTTTACCAAATACTGGAAGATGGGAAAAAATAAGTGCAATTCCCGGTACTCCTGTCACGCTAGCACAATAGCTTAGCACAATAGCAGTTTGTCTTTTGAAGTATGCCTACTTTTGCATTTTCCCCGCATGGTTACAGACTTGAAGGTAGGTGACCTTGGTCAGAAGTTGGAGTCAGGGCACCCATAGGAAATCCTTTCTTTGTGACATTTAAGGGAAGCTATTAGAATTTAAATTTGTAATCTCTTTCTGAGATTGCTCTGATTGCCAGTGAACCAGCCATTCATATTTGGCTGATGTACTGTGAATTCTTTTGAAGGGTAAGGGGAATGGTCCTTCAGGATCCAAACTGGAGTGTCAGCCTGTTGGGACCCTGCTCCAGGATCCCAGGTGGCACTGGGAAGTGCCAGTGTGTGTCCACAGGGTATCTGACAGTGGAGTTTCCCAGGGCCTTTTAAAGCATGCAGGGGAAACAGCATAATCATTAGCTATTGAACAGACATGGAGTAAACTCTTTGGAAAGATATTTATGTAAAAAATGAGAGAGGAAAAAGTGAGATATAAAGGGTAAACCCAGCAGGCCCAGTATATGATGGAAATCCTACAAAAAGAAGAGATATGGAGGAATAAGTTTACCAAAAACATAAAAGAAAACATTTAAAATTTGAAGAAAGAAAAAAGTATGGAGAAAGATCACACAGAATTCAAAACAGAATATAAGAAAAAAAATGACTCATACCTACACACATTTCTGTAAGATTTAGTTAATCCCAGCGAAAAAATTCAATAGTTTTTTTTTTTTTTTGAAAAATATAGTTCTGTAACACCTGGGCAATTCAAATCACAAAAAATAACTTATTTAAGTTTGACTAATAGATAAAACAAAATTAAGAGATATTTTACCAAATCTTTAAATCTTATTTTGTGTGGTAAAAAAAGTGTATGCTTGCTTCTCTATCTCATAATAGATGAATCTCTGCTTTTTGTCTGCCTTTCCTAAAACCAGTAGTAAGTGAAATGGGGTGGGGAGGTGGGAGGTGGGGTGCTTTTAACTTTCTATAATTGAAAAAAATAGACTCTTCTGATCAAAATAGAAAATAAGTAAGATTTCATTGAAAACAAATAAACAAACCTTTTTAATTGATATTTCTTTCTTAGAACTCGAGATCTTCACACTATCTTACAAAACAAACAAACAAACAAACAAAAAAAACTAATTAAGAGTTCAGTAAAGAGAAGTGGGAGAAGGCAATAGCAACCCACTCCGGTACTCTTGCCTGGAAAACTCCATGGGCAGAGGAGCCTGGTAGGCTGCAGTCCGTGGGATCGCTACGAGTGGGACATGACTGAGCAACTTCACTTTCACTTTTCACTTTCCTGCATTGGAGAAGGAAATGGCAACCCACTCCAGTGTTCTTGCCTGGAGAATCCCAGAGATGGAGGAGCCTGGTGAGCTGCCGTCTATGGGGTCACACAGAGTCAGACACGACTGAAATGACTTAGCAGCAGCAGTAGCAAAGAGAAGGGAATCTTCTTGGCCAAGAAGTTCCATAAAATATTTTGATACTTTCTTGGTTTTTATTCCCCTCCCAAGTGGCTAGTCTCATTTTTCAAGTTCCAATTAAGGTAGTCTTTTATAAGTCATATTCTTCTGTTTCTCACGGCTTATCTCTCTCAGATACAAGATCAGAATGATATTCATGATACCCATGAGTCGCACTCCTGATGCCTCAGATAATTGCCCTAGGAATCTTTCCCTCACAGACTTCCTGTGAGACTCAAATGAGGTTAGATATTTAATTGCTAAGTCACTTCAGTCGTGTCCGACTCTGTGAGACACCATAGACGGCAACCCACCAGACTCCCCTGTCCCTGGGATTCTCCAGGCAAGAACACTGGAGTGGGTTGCCATTTCCTTCTCCAAGATATAGGACCTTCAAAATATACTTTTTCATTATTTTAAAAACATGTAGGCAATTATGTCTTTATTTATATAAGCGAGATGTGAGTTTGATCCCTGGGTCGGGAAGAACCTCTGGAGGCAGAAATGGCAACCCATTCAGTATCCAGTATTCCATGGACAAAGGAGCCTGATGGGCTACAGTCCATGGGGTCGTTAAAGATTTGGACATGTCTTCATCTTACATGCTAGTAAAGTAATACTCAAAATTCTCCAAGCCAGGCTTCAGTAATACATGAACCGTGAACTTCCTGATGTGCAAGCTGGTTTTAGAAAAGGCAGAAGAACCAGAGCTCAAATTGCCAACATCTGCTGGATCATGGAAAAAGCAAGAGAGTTCTAGAAAAACATCTACTTCTGCTTTATTGACTATGCCAAAGCCTTTGACTGTGTGGATCACAATTAACTGTGGAAAATTCTGAAAGTGATGGGAATACCAGACCACCTGACCTGCCTCTTGAGAAACCTATATGCAGGTTAGGAACCAAGAATTAGAAGTGGACATGGAAAAACAGACTGGTTCCAAATAGGAAAAGCAGTATTTCAAGGCTGTATATTGTCACCATTCTTATTTAACTTCTATGCAGAGTACATCATGAGAAACACTGGGCTGGAAGAAATACAAGCTGGAATCAAGACTGCCGGGAGAAATCTCAGTAATTTCAGATATGCAGATGACACCACCGTTTTGGCAGAAAGGGAAGAGGAACTAAAAAGCCTCTTGATGAAAGTGAGTGAGAAGAGTGAAAAAGTTGGCTTAAAGCTCAACATTCAGAAAACTAAGCATCTAGTCCCATCACTTCATGGGAAATAGATGGGGAAACAGTGGAAACAGTAAGAGACTTTATTTTTTGGGGCTCCAAAATCACTGCAGATGGTGATTGCAGCCATGAAATTAAAAGACGCTTACTGCTTGGAAGGAAAGTTATGACCAACCCAGATAGTATATTCATAAGCAGAGACATTACTTTCCCAACAAAGGTCCATCTAGTCAAGGCTATGGTTTTTCCAGTGGTCATGTATGGATGTGAGAGTTTGACTGTGAAGAAGGCTGAGCGCCGAAGAACTGATGCTTTTGAACTGTGGTGTTGGAGAAGACTCTTGAGAGTCCCTTGGACTGCAAGGAGATCCAACCAGTCCATTCTAAAGAGATCAGTCCTGGGTGTTCTTTGGAAGGACTGATGCTAAAGCTGAAACTCCAATACTTCAGCCACCTGATTCGAAGAGTTGACTCATTGGAAAAGACTCTGATGCTGGGAGGGATTGAGGGCAGGAGGAGAAGGGAATGACAGAGGATGAAATGGCTGGATGGCATCACCGACCCAATGGATGTGAGTTTGAATGAACTCTGGGACTCGGTGATGGACAGGGAGGCCTGGTGTGCTGTGGTTCATGGGCTCACAAAGAGTCGGACACAACTGAGTGACTGAACTGAACTAGCAACTAAACAACAATAGTACTTTACTTATAAATATATTAGTGACATATAAAGATGGAATTTTGACCACAGAAGATGGATTATCTTTCAAACCACAAATTATCCTTATACTGTAGCAGTTTTACATTTAATAGTAGTATGTGGCAGTTTTCTAATAGAGAGGTGTACTGACTAGGCATATAATAGATTTTAACTGAGCTATTTTTATTCATGTTACAAAAACCCAGACATCTAAAATAAAATTCTAGTCATTTCTAGAAACCTGATTTGTTCAAAAAAATTTTGTGTATATTGGCATACAGGTTATTTTCTGGGAAAGTGAGTTTATGAGTAGCCTTCTAACCAGTTTCAATTACTCTGTTGATGTAGACCATCACAGGAGCTTCTAAATACATTCTGAGTAGATTTGCATGGTCTTAAAAAGAAATTTGGGGGATATCAGCAAAATGGCAGAGCTGTAGCTCCAAGCTCCTATCTCTCTACAGAAACACTGAAAAGAAGCAGAAACTGGCAGAATCAACTTTATTAGAATTCTGGAAAACATTCAAAGGTTTACAGCAGCCAGGTGGATGCTGAATCAAAAACAGAAGGCAACTTAGCAATGACAGGAAAGCACTGGGCATTTTTACCTCCTCTTGCCCAAGCCCCTCCCCAGCTTTGTGGTGCTTGTGAAGATGGCAGCCCACCTACCCAGTGTAAGAGCCGGACTCCCTGGTCCATAGGGAGGAGAGCAGATCTAACTGACAAAATATTATGTTTGTTAGTCTAAGCTCTCTGGGAGCTGCCTGAGACACTAGCAAGGTCTCTGCTTTGCCTAACTTGGAGCTCACTCAGGGTAGAAAGCTGGCCAGCATTACTCTGAAACATTGTAAGGTGACAAACAACCCACAGCCACCTGGGGCTAAACATTTTGGCAGAGACGCAACAGACTGTCCCAAGGCTGGGAAGAAAAGCTGGGAAGAATTTTTTTTTTGAGAAATCAGAGCTTGGCAAAGCACCCACATATATTTGGGAATTTAGAAACCCAAATATTTGTCCAAGGAAGGTCAGATGCTCAGGAAAGACCATAGAATGCTCTAAGCTTTTACCTCTGGCTGACCTCTAGTCTCAATGCAAGAAGGAAGTGAAGTCTAGTTCAATTTGTAAACAGCCTGGCTAAGTGTTGAGGGAGTGACTCATCACAGAGTCAGTCTCTAAAAACTGGGAGGGGTGTGTGTGTGTGTGTGTGTGTGTGTGTGTGTGTATGTTTTAGCTCCTAGTGAACAAGGAAATTGCTGGCAAATACAAGATAAAAGAACAAAGACTTAAGTCTCAACACATTGAAATGGAATACTTTATATTTATCTGGAATTGTAAAGGGCCCTGAATAGCCAAAACAATCTCAAAAAAGAGAGTAAAGTTGAACAACTCACATTTCCCAATTTTAAAACTTCAACAGAGCTATAGTAATAAAAACAGTGTGGTATTAGCATAAGCCTAGAAGTATACAGATGGAGTAGAATTGAGTGTTTAAAAATTAAACCCATGTATCTATGGCCAATAGATTTTCAACAACATGCCAAGGCTGTTCAGTGGGTGAAGACATCTTTTTAATATGTGATGTCTGCATATCCACATTCATAAAATGAAGTTGGATTCCTACTTTGCACTATAAATACAATTAATTCAACATGGATCAGTGACTTAGATACAAGAACTAAAAATCATAAAACTATGAGAGGAAAACATAGGGGTAAATTTTTTTGACTTTGGACTTATCAATGGATTCTTAGATATGACACCAAAAGAAAGAGTAAGAGAAGAAAAAAATAGGTAAATTGGAATTATCTCAATTAAAAACTTTTGTGTGTCAAAGGATATTATTCAAAGAGATGAAAATATAATCCACAGAATGAGAGAAAATATTTGCAAATAATATATTTGACAAGGGACTAGTATCCAGAATATATAAAGAACTGTTGCAACTCCAGAATAAAAAGACAAACAACTGAATTAAAAAATAAGCAATGGACATAAATAGATTCTCCAAAGAAGATATACAGATGGCCAAAAAGCACATGAAAAATGCTCAACATCATTAGTCACCAGGGAATATAAACCAAAACCACAATGAGGTATTACTTCACATCTCCTGGGGCTATCATAATAATAATAAATGGAAACTAAGTGTTGGCAAGGAAGAACTGGAACTTTCTTACATTGCTGGCAGGAATGCAAAATGGTTCTGCCATATGGAAACCAGTTGGCAATTCTCAAAAAGTTAAACATAGACTTACCTTATGGCCCAGCAATTGAACTCCTAGGTATACCCCTAAAAAAAAAGGAATATAGGTGCTAAAAATAAGTTCTTGGATACATATGCTCATAGCAGCACTATTTGTAGTAGTCAAAAGGTGGAAACAGTCCAAACATTCATCAACAGATAAGTGGACAGACAAATTATGATTGAAAAAATATATTTCAAGAACTTCCCTGCTGGTCCAGTGACTAAGATTTCACACTTCCATTGTGGGGGTGCAAGTTTAGTCCCTCTTTGGGAAGCTAAGACCCCATGTGCCATGCATGACAGCTGAAAAATATGTGTCCCGTCATTTTTAAGAATATGTATATATATATATGTATGTATATATATACATATATATGTATGTATATATATATTTCAGCCATGAAAAGGATGGAAGTACTTATACATACCACAGTGGATGTATGTGGTGAACCTTGAAAACATATTTTAAGTGAAAGAAGTCAGATATGAAAAGTCAAATATTGTATGATTCTATTTACATGAAGTATCCAGAATGGATAAATCCATAGAGAATTCAGATGTCCAGGGGCTAGGGAGGGGTGAAAATGGGAAGCAATGGTTTAATGGATATAGGGTTTTACTCTGGAGTGATGGAACTGTCTTGCTGCTGCTAAGTCGCTTCAGTCATGTCCGACTCTGTGCAACCCCATAGACGGCAGCCCACCAGGCTCCGGCGTCCCTGGGATGCTCCAGGCTTAGAACTAGACTAAAGAGGTCTAGTTCTAACACATAACACTGTGAATGTGTTAGATATGTCACCAAATTATCACTTTAATGGTTAAGTTTATGTTACATGAATTTTATTTCAATAAATCATTAAGAAAATAAATAAATCCAGGAAACACTTGAGACTGGCTTGAAGCTAATTTTCTTGCCTCCAGAAACTATATCGCATCAGACAATTTCACAGGAACATCTAATCTAGTCTTGCCTGATATTTCATGATAATAAACTTTTTTCTCCTGGAACAAATGCATCACCTGTTCCAATCATTTTTACACCAAACATGGTCTCCAGCAATGGCACAGGAAGTACGAGGAAGGATGTTAATGAGGTGATTGTTGATCCAGAGCTGCTGAAGTGAGTTTAAAAACATCAAAGATAAGAAGAAAGCCTAGAATGAAATGCTTCCAGAAAAGCTTCACCATACAGTCAATCCCTTTCCATGACACTATGATTCTATAACTGGAGATGTTTTGAGGGGTAGATGAATAAGCTTTAGAAGCTACAGGGCACATCCTTCCTAAATGTGTGCTTCATAGCATAGATTTGCAAAATAGAAATGGAAGGAACAAGTTTTTCTAAATCGATCATTTTATGGACCTTCTTGTAAACTGTGATGTAGAGCTGATTTATTCAGGTGGAAACTTACATAACTTTTGCCAGATTTCATATTTTATAACATGGGTAAGTCCTATGCTAAATGACAGGGTCTCAGGATGTAGTAGACCCATTTCAGAAGTGTTTTCTAAGTCCACTACTGAATCTTCCCTGAAACTGCTTGCTCCACCAGGGTCTTCAGCCCCTCCCTTGTTCCCAGAATAAAGAGAGGAGGATAATACAAATGAAGGAATTCTGGTTACTAATCAGGTGCCAAAATATTCTGATTGAAACTGATATAACAGGAGGAGAAGTAGAAGCTTAAGTATATGTTTTCAAAAGTCTCCCAGTCTGTTTCATCTGACATACACTGAAAATGCAATTTGTATGGCACTTTGAGGGAAGTAGATGAGGCCCTTTGATCTGGAAGAAAGCAGCGTGGGTGATCTGGCTATCCTGGCCCTGGAGACCTCGAGGACTAGAGATGTGTGTGTGTGTGTGTGTGTGTGTGTGTGTGTATGTTTTAGCTCCTAGTGAACAAGGAAATTGCTGGCAAATACAAGATAAAAGAACAAAGACTTAAGTCTCAACACATTGAAATGGAATACTTTATATTTATCTGGAATTGTAAAGGGCCCTGAATAGCCAAAACAATCTCAAAAAAGAGAGTAAAGTTGAACAACTCACATTTCCCAATTTTAAAACTTCAACAGAGCTATAGTAATAAAAACAGTGTGGTATTAGCATAAGCCTAGAAGTATACAGATGGAGTAGAATTGAGTGTTTAAAAATTAAACCCATGTATCTATGGCCAATAGATTTTCAACAACATGCCAAGGCTGTTCAGTGGGTGAAGACATCTTTTTAATATGTGATGTCTGCATATCCACATTCATAAAATGAAGTTGGATTCCTACTTTGCACTATAAATACAATTAATTCAACATGGATCAGTGACTTAGATACAAGAACTAAAAATCATAAAACTATGAGAGGAAAACATAGGGGTAAATTTTTTTGACTTTGGACTTATCAATGGATTCTTAGATATGACACCAAAAGAAAGAGTAAGAGAAGAAAAAAATAGGTAAATTGGAATTATCTCAATTAAAAACTTTTGTGTGTCAAAGGATATTATTCAAAGAGATGAAAATATAATCCACAGAATGAGAGAAAATATTTGCAAATAATATATTTGACAAGGGACTAGTATCCAGAATATATAAAGAACTGTTGCAACTCCAGAATAAAAAGACAAACAACTGAATTAAAAAATAAGCAATGGACATAAATAGATTCTCCAAAGAAGATATACAGATGGCCAAAAAGCACATGAAAAATGCTCAACATCATTAGTCACCAGGGAATATAAACCAAAACCACAATGAGGTATTACTTCACATCTCCTGGGGCTATCATAATAATAATAAATGGAAACTAAGTGTTGGCAAGGAAGAACTGGAACTTTCTTACATTGCTGGCAGGAATGCAAAATGGTTCTGCCATTATGGAAACCAGTTGGCAATTCTCAAAAAGTTAAACATAGACTTACCTTATGGCCCAGCAATTGAACTCCTAGGTATACCCCTAAAAAAAAAGGAATATAGGTGCTAAAAATAAGTTCTTGGATACATATGCTCATAGCAGCACTATTTGTAGTAGTCAAAAGGTGGAAACAGTCCAAACATTCATCAACAGATAAGTGGATAGACAAATTATGATTGAAAAAATATATTTCAAGAACTTCCCTGCTGGTCCAGTGACTAAGATTTCACACTTCCATTGTGGGGGTGCAAGTTTAGTCCCTCTTTGGGAAGCTAAGACCCCATGTGCCATGCATGACAGCTGAAAAATATGTGTCCCGTCATTTTTAAGAATATGTATATATATATATGTATGTATATATATACATATATATGTATGTATATATATATTTCAGCCATGAAAAGGATGGAAGTACTTATACATACCACAGTGGATGTATGTGGTGAACCTTGAAAACATATTTTAAGTGAAAGAAGTCAGATATGAAAAGTCAAATATTGTATGATTCTATTTACATGAAGTATCCAGAATGGATAAATCCATAGAGAATTCAGATGTCCAGGGGCTAGGGAGGGGTGAAAATGGGAAGCAATGGTTTAATGGATATAGGGTTTTACTCTGGAGTGATGGAACTGTCTTGCTGCTGCTAAGTCGCTTCAGTCATGTCCGACTCTGTGCAACCCCATAGACGGCAGCCCACCAGGCTCCGGCGTCCCTGGGATGCTCCAGGCTTAGAACTAGACTAAAGAGGTCTAGTTCTAACACATAACACTGTGAATGTGTTAGATATGTCACCAAATTATCACTTTAATGGTTAAGTTTATGTTACATGAATTTTATTTCAATAAATCATTAAGAAAATAAATAAATCCAGGAAACACTTGAGACTGGCTTGAAGCTAATTTTCTTGCCTCCAGAAACTATATCGCATCAGACAATTTCACAGGAACATCTAATCTAGTCTTGCCTGATATTTCATGATAATAAACTTTTTTCTCCTGGAACAAATGCATCACCTGTTCCAATCATTTTTACACCAAACATGGTCTCCAGCAATGGCACAGGAAGTACGAGGAAGGATGTTAATGAGGTGATTGTTGATCCAGAGCTGCTGAAGTGAGTTTAAAAACATCAAAGATAAGAAGAAAGCCTAGAATGAAATGCTTCCAGAAAAGCTTCACCATACAGTCAATCCCTTTCCATGACACTATGATTCTATAACTGGAGATGTTTTGAGGGGTAGATGAATAAGCTTTAGAAGCTACAGGGCACATCCTTCCTAAATGTGTGCTTCATAGCATAGATTTGCAAAATAGAAATGGAAGGAACAAGTTTTTCTAAATCGATCATTTTATGGACCTTCTTGTAAACTGTGATGTAGAGCTGATTTATTCAGGTGGAAACTTACATAACTTTTGCCAGATTTCATATTTTATAACATGGGTAAGTCCTATGCTAAATGACAGGGTCTCAGGATGTAGTAGACCCATTTCAGAAGTGTTTTCTAAGTCCACTACTGAATCTTCCCTGAAACTGCTTGCTCCACCAGGGTCTTCAGCCCCTCCCTTGTTCCCAGAATAAAGAGAGGAGGATAATACAAATGAAGAATTCTGGTTACTAATCAGGTGCCAAAATATTCTGATTGAAACTGATATAACAGGAGGAGAAGTAGAAGCTTAAGTATATGTTTTCAAAAGTCTCCCAGTCTGTTTCATCTGACATACACTGAAAATGCAATTTGTATGGCACTTTGAGGGAAGTAGATGAGGCCCTTTGATCTGGAAGAAAGCAGCGTGGGTGATCTGGCTATCCTGGCCCTGGAGACCTCGAGGACTAGAGAGATAAAGATACATCTGTATATCATATTTGTTATACATAAATGGTACAACCACCATTCCCCAGCTTACTTATGTAGAAGTTCTTAACAAAGTTATGAGGAGAACAAAGGGGATCCTTAAAAACAGAAACCTCAGGAAGATATCACTTTATACACATTAGAATTGGTACAATGAAAATTACTGCCAATATTAATACCCAGTAATGATGAGAATGTAGAATGACCTGAGCCCTCACATTTCTCACTGCTGAAAACAGTAAATTACTATTTACTATTAGTAAAAACTTTGGAAAGTAATAGCAAAACTTTGGAAAGCAGTTTGGTAAACCTGTAAGGAGTTAAGCCTTTAACTCTATACATACTTTAGTCCTTGTACTTGGTATATTTCTGTCCCTATTTGGACCTTTTTCTGCTCTACCCCAAGATATTAATGGAGGCGGGGCAAGAACAGCATTCCATACCAGAACTTCAGGGATGGACGTGGGCCCTACAAAACAGGTGAATTTGGGGGTGAAGGAAGTGGATATCTTCGTTTTATTCAGGAAATCTTAGACAAACAATTTTGACAATGTGTATTATAATGATTTTCAAACTTGAGCTTCTAGTTAAGAGGTAATTTTTTAGAAAGAGGATGATTTCACTCAGATGACACAGGACTGGTGATAAAAGAGATGAAGATTACAGCCTAGCATTTTTGACATTACTGGTATTTATTGATTTCATGTTTATTTCTACCTACTGGAGTCAACTTCATAAAAATAGAAACCTTGTAGATTAGTATTGGCAAATATAATATACAATTAACAAATTCTTTGGACTGGATTGAAAAACAAAGGAAATCTGAATCTTTTTTAATTTGAAAGATAATTTACTTTAACAATCAAGCCTTTAAATTCAATACACTATGAATCTTGATGTTTATGGAGCCCCTTCCACTGAGAGGTAACAGTTGAACATTTTTATTTCTCTGTGTAGTATAACCTGTCAAGACAGTTCAAGACAAAGGATTTGGCAGTGTTTTGCTGCCACCTAATGGAATAAGTGGAATATTTTTCATTTTCCTGTAAGAGACAATTACCCTTTTACCTGATGGAACATTCATATAAAACTAATAATTATTTTAACAAATATACTTGAACTGCAAATAAGCTTTAAAATTTTATATTAATTTTAACATTATTGCATGTGCATGAGTATGTGATGGTGGTGATAGTGTGGGTATAGTAGAATGCGAAAATTAGTTTGAAGTTTTAATCTAAGGATCATAATTCATTTTCTATAATTTTGTTTGAGTTAATTTACTAAAGGCTTGAGGATGTAATAGATTGTTTATGAATACTGATCTTTTTTCTCAATGAACTTTAAGCAATTCAGGTAACTTATGAGTGAAATGAAGAATTAGTCATAATGTGAAAGGACACTGGAGAAATAAACAGGAAAGAGTAAGAGAGAGGGAGAGATATCTGCTTGCTGAGCTTGAAAATATTCAAAGTGGCTACTTTTCTATTTATAACCTAATGTTATATTGTATTTATTTAAAATACTGGCAAGGATTGATTTTTGCTTTTTTTTCTCACTGATGAAGAATGACTAGTACATTCTATATGTTGGAGAAACAGTATTTATGTGTATGTAAACTCTAGGAAATAAAGGAAGGAAAGCAAAATCATCTATAATCTCACTCATAACATAAACCCATATTAGTCATCTAATGACATATAGCCAAGGAACTTGCTGTTCACTGGGCCCCTTCAGCAACCTGTGAGGGCTGCTAGAAGATGTGACTGTAAAATCTGTCGTCTATGTGTCCTTTGGAATATTTTTCAAATCCCAGGGATTTGCCACTGGGCTCTAGTATTTCTATTTCCACTCTTGGATTCTGGGGTATATTTGCCCCAATATATTAACACTCTCTTTCCACTGGATCCATGGAACCTCTTGGCCATCCTGTTTGTTCATATTTCACAAACCATCACATCCAATTTTCTAAGAGTATATGCCATTTTTAGGATAAAGGCAATTTTATAAAGGAGTTACAAGCCTGAGAGAACCAAGGTCAGAGTCTTAGTTAACTTGAAGTTTCTTCTGAATCTCACATATTAAGGAATCTAAATACTCAGGGCTTCACAGGGATGAGGTTTTATGGATCACTTCTGCTCCACCTTCTAAAGATGACCGGCCAGTTTTATCTCTCTTCTAGCTTCACACCCTTCTTCCTTGACACTCTCCATTCAAAACTCTGCTATCTTTCCTTGGCATAACCACTGCTTTCCATAGGAAGGCCCATCATCCCCTGGATCCACCTGGGTCTGACACTCAGGGCTTTAGTCTGATGGATATTGACATTTATAACTCCCCAGACTCCAGGGAGACTGGCTTCAGTCATAAGAGAAAGTGAATGCAGGCCCTTCAATTAGAGTTTCCTTTTTTAATCCTTTCACAGCAAGAACAGTGGGGTTTCTGGTCTCTTTATTAGCTGACTTATTACCCAAAGTACCGTTCCTCAAAGTAAGTGACTTGGAGTGGTTATGGTAAGTTAAAATATATGCTTTGCCAGTCAGATATACAAGAAAAAGTGACCTTTATTTTCTTTGTATCACCTTGCTTATTTTTGTTAATGAGAAATTTGGGGACCAGGCACAAAAATAAATTAAATAGCTCATGCTCTTTTGTTTTAAAATGGTCTCTTTTTCTTAAATTTAATATTTATTTTATTAAGCCCAGTCTTTCATATATTGTCTTCTACTTTGTTTTACAAAACTCATGTCAGAGCCAAGGAGGAACATTTGCTTTCCCCTTTGTCTCTATCTGTGGCTCTCATGGACCTTGAGTTGGTTCTTTGAGCATTAAATTTCACTCTCGTAATTTAAACCACATTCGTCTATTGTTGACACATAACTAGATAACTTAATGGTTTATAGCACCTTCACTGGGCCCTCTGTGTCCACAGCTGCCTCTTCTAATGTGTCTGCAGATGGTGTAACTTGTGTTCTGTTCTCTTAGCATTGATATGGTGTGAAATTGCTCCAGGTAGACTTGATTACCTCTGCCATCTGACCAAATCCTGCCCTGACTCTGTTGGGGAGGAAGAAATTTTCCTCCACTCTTCCAAGTTCTTCTGGCTGTTCTAAGAATTAAATTGGCATGAGGTACATTAATAGGAGCAAATCATACATAAGTTTAATAACCAGCATATATAAGAGAGACCCAGAAAATCTAAGTGACCAAACAGGCTGAAATTCTCATCTTAAATACCACCTTCAGCTAAAGACAAACGAGGATGTTGAGGAGAGTGGCTTGGGACTTCAAGGGGAAGAAGGCATTTGACATGGACATGGAAAAATGAATATTTGGTTAACAGATGTTTGCTATACTATACGAAAAAATTTTAACAAACAGACTTTGCTAGGTTCCTTCCCTTCTACACACCTAATTTACATTATAGTTTTCTATGGTGCCAGCTCCCTTTCTGGAACAGGTTCCCATCTACATTCTTTAGGCGGTTAGGGAGAAGGTCAGAGTTTCTTCCTGAGTTGTCTGGGCCTTGGTGTTTGCATCTCAAAGTAGTCTGCATGCTAAAGAGACATTTTGGGGTGGCAAATTTTGCTACAACTCTTTCCCACTACACTGTCTTCAGAGATCCAGTTATGACTCCAATTTACTCCCTCATATGGGAATTTGGTTTCAAAGCTCTGTGGCATAAGAAAACTTCCTATTCATCCAGACCCCTCAGGTAAGTTCACTTTATCTTTCTACCCCTCATGGGAACTCCTGAATCACACACATATATGTATGTGTGCTGTTGCTACTGCTGCTAAGTCGCTTCAGTCGTGTCCGACTCTGTGCGACCCCATAGACGGCAGCCCACCAGGCTCCCCCATCCCTGGGATTCTCTAGGCAAGAATACTGGAATGGACTGCCATTTCATATATATATATATGAAAGTGAAAGTGAAATGCAGTCACTTAGTCGTGTCTGACTCTTTGTGACCCCAAAGAATCCTCTATCCCTAGAATTCTCTAGGCAGGAGTACTGGAGTGGATTGCCATTCCCTTCTCCAGAGAATCTTCCTGACTCAGAGACTGAACCTGGGTTTATAAATATAAATTTTTTATATTTATACTGTTGCACAGCTTGTGACTGACCATGGATTGAATCCATGCCCCTGCAGTGGACGCGTAGAGTCTTAACCACCAGGGAAGTCCCTGAATCATTTCTCTGTTACTCAGGAGGTAAGGGGACAATGCAAGAATGTCCAGCCCCATGTACCTAATCCACTTTCTCCTGGCCTTGCTGCTGCAGGGTTTGTGACCCCAAAGAATCCTCTATCCCTAGAATTCTCTAGGCAGGAGTACTGGAGTGGATTGCCATTCCCTTCTCCAGAGAATCTTCCTGACTCAGAGACTGAACCTGGGTTTATAAATATAAATTTTTTATATTTATACTGTTGCACAGCTTGTGACTGACCATGGATTGAATCCATGCCCCTGCAGTGGACGCGTAGAGTCTTAACCACCAGGGAAGTCCCTGAATCATTTCTCTGTTACTCAGGAGGTAAGGGGACAATGCAAGAATGTCCAGCCCCATGTACCTAATCCACTTTCTCCTGGCCTTGCTGCTGCAGGGTTCCACACAGTGTAAACTGGAGTACAAGCTCGGTTGCTCTCATTCTCAGCTTATTTTGAATTTCTATCAGAATTTCTGTGGACCAGTGGGTGAAGGCTCTTTTCAGAGTCCTTGCAACTTCTTGGACTGTCCTAATCTGAATTTCTGTCCTTACTCCCTGCATTTCTCATCCTACCTCCTACCCTCACCCCCAACATTCTCCTACCTAATTGTTCATTTGAAACTGATAGGTAGACACAAGCTCTAGGATATGATGTGATATCCTGTATCTTCTCTACTTATATCTTATAAAATATTATATATTCAGACCTCAAGTTTCACAGGCAAAGGCAGACTTTGGATTTTAGAACATTCTTTACTCTCTCAACAAAGCCTGACTCTCAAGAGTATTCTCTTGCTGTGGACTCAAAAATCGAAACTTTGAACTTTAAAGAGAAAAAAATTGACCTCTTTGTTCTAGGCTTTTACCACTTTCTTTTTCTAGGGTGTTGAACCCTATGCCTTAGCCTCAGTGGTAGAAGGAATGACTTTTAAAGCGAGATAATACAAAGGAAAATACAATGTGAAATATTTCAAAATGCTTTTACTTTAAAAAATTTTATTTCTTCGAGCATACTGAGAAAGGAGATGCTCCACATGAGCAAGGCTCTGGTATTATAAGTCCCTACTATTATCCTAAAGAGATGAACAAAGTCATAGAAGATTGTTTGCAGTGGTCACTGCTGCTGTTATGTGGGAAACGGCAAGGCCTGGATTGCATTGTTTTGCTTTTGAATCACATTCAGATACACGATGTGGATGGGGGATAAAGGAGACTGGACGTGCAGCCAGTTCTTGCTCCTGTTAAAATCATAGAATAAATACAATTTTAAGTTGGGATGCAGGTAAAATTTAGTGATAGTATAATAACAGCAATAATTTGTATTCGGATGTGTGTGTGTGTGTGTTAGTCACTCAGTTGTGTCCAACTCTTTGCGGCTGCATAGACTGTAGCCTGCCAGGCTCCTCTGTCCATGGGATCTTCCAGGCAAGAATATTGGAGTGAGTTGCCACTCCCTTCTCCAGGGGATCTTCCTGACCTAGAGATCAAATCTGAGTCTCCTGCATTACAGTCAAATTCATCACCGTCTGAGCCACCAGGGAAGCCACAGTATTGGACAAAATATTTTTGTTTCATTATGTCATATAGAGCTTTCAAAATATTTGATTTAGAAGTTATAAGTCCTTCATCAGAAATGAAAGATAGAATCCAGGGGATATTAAGTAACTTCTGTTATATGTGGAGAAGGTGATGGCACCCCACTCCAGTACTCTTGCCTGGAAAATCCCATGGACAGAGGAGCCTGTTTGGCTGCGGTCCATGGGGTCATGAAGAGTCGGACATGACTGAACGACTCCCCTTTCGCTTTTCACTTTCGTGCATTGGGGAAGGAAATGGCAACCCAGTCCAGTGTTCTTGCCTGGAGAATCCCAGGGATGAGAGCCTGGTGGGCTGCAGTCTATGGGGTCACACTGAGTCAGACACGACTGAAGTGACTTCGCAGCAGCAGTTATATGTGTAATCAATGCCAACTAACGAATGGTGTTAATCTAAACATAATTGTTGTTGTTTAAATCACACCATAATACTTCTGCTGATAAATAATATAATAATAATAATAAGCTTTATCTCTTTTCTGCACAACAACCCTTCACCTATTTGAAGATCATTATTATGGGTCCCTGTCAGATCCTGATAAAGATGATAAAGAAAACTGGTGGGGAGGAATAGCCAAAGTACATGGAAGAGTCATTATTAGCAGAAGCATATGAGGAAGAATATGAGTGTGTAGAATCAGGAAACCAGGTGCAGAGGTCCCACTTTGAAGGCATTTCTTTCTTTCTTTATTTTGGCCATTTGGTGTAGCATGAGGGATACGTTTCCCAACGAGGGATCAAAGCCGTGGTCCCTGCGTTGAGAGTGCAGGGTCTTAAGCACTGGATCTCCAGGGAAGACCCTGAAGGCACTTTGACTTTACTTAGAGTCCTCTTTTTTGATTTTCCCCTCTACTAAGTCAAGTCAAATAGAATCTTAGACTTTTAGGATTGGGAGTAAAATTGCAAATGTCGAACTGTTCAATGCTGGAATTCTAAAATACCTAGCAGTGTCACGGTAAATGTTTAGCTACCAGGTCTTGGGGGGAAAACAGATTCTTATTTTCAGTGTTTGCTGATTTTTGTGGTGAAAATACTCCCATGGAGGCCAGTTTCAACATACTGAAATGATGTCAGTGGAGTTTGAAAGAGTTCCTAACAATTATCTCTTATGAGTTGGTATAATCCGGCATTAACAAAGCATTGATAGGTTGATTAGAACCCTAAAATGTTACCTAGCCTTAGCTTTGAATTGTTCTGGCACCAAACATTGCCACTCCACTGTTTGATATTAATAGTTTTAATTATTATTGTTCTTTCCCTGGTTGTGCTTCTAAATTACCTTTGCTCCACTTTGATTCTCTAGCCTTAGTTTTTCGTGCTTATTACCATCTTAAACCTTTCATTTTCTAGGATGTATATTCTTTGCTAATTAAATCAACATATATATTATGTGTATTCAGTCACTCAGTTGTGTTCAACCATTTGTGATCCCTTGAACTGTAGCTCTCCAGGTTCCTCAGTCCACGGGGTTTTCAAGAATCCTGAGTGGGTTGCCATTTTCTTCCCCTATATATTCGTATAACATTTTCTACATGCTGAATCATTCTGATAACCCTGCCTTGGTTATAATTTTTATTGTTAATATTCCTTTACAATTTAATGTTTTTAACTGACCACATAACACAGTTCAGTAGAACTCTTATCTCCCTTTAGATAGATATTTCTAATACAGACTAAGTCTATATTGTTTTTCTTCTCTTTCTAATTAATTAATTTTTAGCACTCACATGACTTAACTGGTTACTTCTGAGCTTGTGATCAACTACCAAAAATCCCCTTGGTCTTTTTCATGAGAAGGGCTGTTTTTACATGTCTTCCTTATCTCAGTCAAACAAACTATAGTATGTTATCACAAAATGATCCAATTGTATATTATCTAGTCCAAGCTCCTCATTTTAGAGATGAGGGAATTAGAGATCACAGAGGTTAATTAATTGAAATAAGATTACATAACTTGTTGGTGACGAAGTCAAGTCTAGATCTGATGGCTGCTATCATTTCCTTATATTCTACTATTTCCTCTTACTCTTAGAACAGCATTAGCTGGGAAAAACAAGTTGTATTAACTCCATTTTAAACATGATGATATTTACAATAAGAAATATTAAGTGATTTGCTAAGTCTACATGGGCAATAACATCAGATGATTTTTTTCAGCCTAAATGTAAGGCTGTTACAATTTATATTTTCCAGTTATGGCCCCTTACATTAAACTCTGAGATAATTTTTAATTTTGACTCTGTAGCCTAGGATTTTAACCTTTTTCCCATCTTCCTGTCTTTCACAAGTGTCATAACCATAGGTTTCTTGTCAGCCAGGATCCTGGCAGAAAGCAGAAGCTAACTCAGATGGTTCAATAGATTTTAATAAAGGTATTGTATTAGTCTCCCAGGGTTTCCAAAGCAACTTACCACAAGCTCAGTGGCTTAAAACAAAAGTTAAGGAGGCCAGAAGTCAGAAATCAATATGTTGGGAGATTTAGTTGCTTCTAGTCGGACATGACTGAGCGACTTCACTTTCACTTTTCACTTTCATGTATTGGAGAAGGAAATGGCAACCCACTCCAGTGTTCTTGCCTGGAGAATCCCAGGGATGGGGGGGGAGCTGATGGGCTGCCTTCTATGGGGTCGCACAGAGTTGGAACGACTGAAGTGACTTAGCAGCAGCAGCAGAGCCTCTAAAGGGGGGGAAAATGTCCATGCTTTTCTTCTAACTTCTAGGGTCTACCAGCAATCCTTTGCATTCATCGGCTTCAAAAGGCATCTTCATATAGCCTTCTTTGTGTATTTTTCTTTTTTTTGCATCCTTTCCTGTTTAGGTATCAGTCATTGGACTTAAAGTTCACCCTAAGTCCAGGATGATTTTATCTCAAGATCTTTAACTACATCTACAGAAACCCTATGACCAAATAAATTTACATTCTCAGGTTCTGGGTAGACATGAATTTTTGAGCAATACTATTCAACACTATAGGTTCATTTATGAAATTGTGCGTGGACTAAGGAAACAGGCAAGAGTAAGAAGTTCTTACTAACCCTAAGGTTAAAGGGGCAAGTGCCCCAGGATCCTACTGAGTTGGACCAGTGAAGCAGGGGACCATGGCAGTAATTCTAGAGATCTGAGCGGTAGAGATGTGAGTGCCCTGCCACGACACTGCTTTCAGAGCAGGTATAGAACAGGCTCAATGGATTCAATCACTGGCTTAGTCACTGACTCAATGGACATGAAACTCCAGAAGACAGTGAAGGACAGGGAAGCCTGGCGTGCTGCGGTTCATGGGTCGCAGAGTCAGACACGACTTAGCGACTGAATAATAACAGCAACATAGAACAGGAAAAACATATTTTCTGCTTTCAGTCTGAACTCTTCTTTGGATGATTCCCATTAGCCACATCCAGCCAGAAGCCAGGTTTATGCTTCCTGTTACTGAGGTAAAAATGACTACAAACTTCATGGCTTAAACCAATTCAAATTTATAATCTTATAATTCTAGAGGTTGGAAGTCATACAGAGGTCTCAATGGGTTAAAATCAAGGTATCAGAAGGGCTTGTTCCTCTAGTGGAGAATCCATTTCCTTGCCTTTTCCCGCATCTAGATGTCATCCACATTCTTTGACTCAATCCTCCTTCTTTAAAGTCAGCTCTGGCAGACTGAGTCCCCATATGGCATCACTCTGGCATCTTTTGCTCTGTGAGGAAACAGATTCAAAATTTAGGGGTAAGATGTGGGCATCTTAGGAGGAGCCACTCTTCCACCTACACTATCAGTTGACAGTTTTAAGAATTTACCCTCCTGGGCAGGGTTGGATACAGGTCATGTGGCAATGAACTTTATACAGTTAGGAAGTACTATACAAGAAAAATAATTCAAAGTCTTCTTAGGCACAGTATGGAAGGGGCCCTGAAGCAGAAACTTTATTCACTCAACAGTAATTCAGACTCCGCTCCTAGGCACAGAGCAAAGCAGGGCAGAGGATAATCTGGGGTGGGGTGGATGGGTGAGTGTCAGAAGAGCATGCCTTAAACTTTTCTACAGTTGATGAACATTTGACTTATGAGGAATCTGCTGCATTCCACTAGTGCCTATACTTCAAAGTGAATTCAGTAATTTTCAGTCAGCTAATTATTATCATGATGATAGCATGAGAGATGGCCAACAGCTTAGTGAGACTGATATATACCATGCCTTCATAGAAGCCATTTTTTCCTCTTATTACATTCAGGCAAATGTATAGTTGGTGTATTCTTACTCATCAGTATTCTTTAGCCTTTTAGGCAGCATAGGATTCATGGGCACTTTCCCTCCTGTGTGTGTGTGTGTGTGTGTGTATGTGTGTGTGTGTGTGTGTGTATGCGCGCACGCACTCAGTCACGTCAGACTCTTTGCGACCCTGTGGACTGTAGCCTGCCAGACTCCTCTGTCCATGGGATTTTTCAGTCAAGAATACTGGAGTGGCTTGCTGTTTCCTCCTCCAGGAGATTTGCTGATCTAGGGGTTGAACCCACATCTCCTAAGTCTCCTGCATTGCAGGCGGATTCTTTATCTGCTAAGCCACTGGGGAAACCCATCTTCCCTGCAAATGACCTGTGACAAGTTGTTGACTCATTCCATGGAAGGTACAACTGAACCTTAGATTTTATAATTAAAAGTTTAGTCTTACTGTGTCACCTATGGGAGTTCCATCTAGCCATAGTCTATTCAATTCTGAATTTGCTTCTTTCTTGTGACTACTTGGTGCATTTGATACAGAATTTTTCTTCTAGATCCCCTAAGTTCTAGGACTTCACAGTGCAGTCATGTGAGAGTGAGTCAGCAGTTTAATTCCAATATCTGTCTCACCACTGTTAGGGACTTTTTGACAAGAACCAAGACAGTTATTAGTTTTATTATAACCCAAATAGAATAAAGAGGAACTATGTTAACAAGAATAGAGAAGTGAAGAATACCAAATGCCCATGTCTTAATAGTTAAAAAAAAGGGAAAGAAAGAGTAAACTCTACTGGACATTTTGCTTTATGAAAATAGACCAACTTCCCAAAGAAAGTGTGGTTTCCAGGGCATTTTCTTGCTTTATTTTATTGGTTTTATTTCCACAGGTAAGGTGAATTCTCTGATTGCTCTAACTGAACCAAACTTCCAAATCAGAATTGCAATGATCATAGAAAAAGTAAAAGAATTAATTGCACTTAAAGACTAAAGAGGTTAGTGTACATAACATAATGATGGACATTCTGGCTAATGTTCTTAGGGGATGTATAAGAAAAATTTTGTATCAAATGTGCCATGTAGTGACAAGACAATTTAGGGCCATTGAATGAGCAAGTCACAGTTAATATGTATAAAATGCCTCCTATCACCATAGGCAATTATGGTACAGTATTACTAATATGAATTGCACCAAAATTTATGACTAGTTTATGTAACTCTTTTTTTGTATATTTAATCCTAAATAAGATTCAAGATTTTAAAATAATCTCTAGCTGGGGAATTATAAGCATTTGTTTGTTAATAGTTGCAACAATTTTGAGTAAGATATACATCTTTCTCAGTTGAAGGGGTTTTCCTTTGAGGATATGAGCTGAAAGTATTTATTAAAATATGTCTCCTTATTAGTAGAAGAAATAGCTCAACTATTGCCATGTTTTACACAGCATATTCTGTAATTCTTAGTCTTCAAACTCTTCTGCCACAAATAATTTTTATAGTACTTTATGAAAGAATAAAACTATTTTCAGCAATATTTTGTGTAATTACAAAAGATATAAATACTTAAGGAAAACAAGTACTTTTGATTTTATAGTGAATGATAGCAAGGAAAGTCACTGGTTTTCCAGATTTTTCTGAATAGGTTGAAAGATGTCATAGAACTATATTTTAGTTTATCTATAAAATGGTGACGATTAAATCTGTAATCTTTTCCTTTGATGTCTCACATTGTAACACTCTATCAAGTTCTCTGTGGCAGAGTTTTTTAGATGTCACTAGGATGAATTCTTTCCTTCTTTATTAAAAGAAATTCTGAATATTAGTAGGGAGCATGGCTATCCTTCTAGGTCTTATTTTTCCCAGTTTCCCTTACAGATTTAGTTCTGACCAAAGGGATGGGAGAGAAAGTAATGCTTGCCCCTAAATGATGATGGAAATGGCACAGGCACATTGGCCAGGAGATGGAAGCCCCCTGTTGAGAATGGCAGAGCATTCATACCAGTCCTGAGGATTCTTATCTTGGTATGATTACATGAGCACAAACAAACCACCTGTGTTTTAGGTCTCTGTTGCCAAAGCTTAGACTATGCCCTCATAATTCAACCCACCAGAGGAGCACAGCACTGTACTAGAGAAACAGTAGGCGGTTTCTAGATTAACACTGTAGTAGAGTTTTACCACATTGAGTGTACACTGCTGACAGTGAATAGTGGTACTTAGAAACATCAGAGTTCTTTAAAAATTCTAGAGCTTCTTAATGAGCAGCATAAATTTATAGTGCTGAACTGTGCAAAAATTAAGTCTCAGAAGTTCTCAGTAGCTATTCTCCAGCCTGTTGGCTGTCTTGACTTTAAATTAGCTCTTAAGTCAAGTAAACTTTTCCTCTTTACCTCCAGACTGCCCTAGGCCACTGCTTTGGCATGCCCCACTCAGATTATGCCTGTCTTCCTCCTTACACGGGGCATGACTGCCAACCAAACTGAGCAACTGACATTGCAAACTGTCCTTTAGGACTGCCTAAGAATGTAGGAGAAATGCCGGAGAAATGCCTGAGAATGCCTGAGAAACCAGGCTGGCTTCTCTAGGATTGAACCCTGGGTGATATTTTAAGAGGGTCACCTTTCTGTTGGATCAGATTTCCCTGAAGTTTTGGAAACTGCCTTCTGTAGAGAGTCTGAGATTGTAAATTCAGACACTAGTAATAATTCTGCTGACTATATGTTACAAAGGGAAATGTTCTTGCATTAATAGAAACCAATGACTATTGGATAGTTTGCAAAATGATGTGTCACAGTAATACTATGATATCTCATGGTTTGTTTTTACCACATGTTAATATTGTGTTACATAAAATTGATTTAGAGGCTTATCTTAGACTTCAGGCTGATGTATCTGTTGTACTTCATAAGCCTACACTGCCTCTTGCTGGCTGTTCTAAATAACTCTTCTCATGTCTCTAGTAATAGGTCCACAGGTCATTTTATTTTAACTTATTTTGTATTGGAGTATAGCCAGTTAACAAACAATGTTGTGATAGTTTCAGGTGAACAGCAAAGGGACTTAGCCATACATATATATGGATCACAGGTGATTTTTTTTAAAGCCTTGTGTATTGCCTCCATGTTCTTCTCACTATTCGGATTGTTTTGATCCCCAGTCTTCCCACTTAAGGTCACTTTTTGAAAATAACCAACCTTTAGCAAATAAACCAGTCCATTCAAAAGGAAATCAATCCTGGATATTCATTGGAAGGACTGATGTTGAAGCTGAAACTCCAATACTTTGGCCACCTGATGCACAGAGTTGACTCATTGGAAAAGACCCTGACGGTGGGAAAGACTGAAGGCGGGAGGAGAAGGGGATGACAGAGGATGAGATGGTTAGATGGCATCATCAACTCAATGGACATGAATTTGAGTAAACTCTGAGAGTTGGTAATGGACAAGGAGTTCTGGCATGCTGCAGTCCATGGTGTTGTAAAGAGTTGGACATGACTGAGTGACTGAACTGAACTGAACAAATAAAATTTCTCTTCTACCCCTACTTCTCTTTCTTTTTCTACACAGACTCTGTTCTTGTGCATCTCTTTCTAAAAAATTTTATGAGAGTGCAGTTGATTTACCATACTGTATTAGTTTCAGGTGTACAGCAAAATGAATCAATCAAATACATATACATATATCCACACTTTAAAAAATATTTTTTTCCCACACAGCTCATTACAGGGTATTGAGTGGAATTTTCTGTGTTACACAGTAGGTCTTTATAAGTTTTTCATTTCATATATGGCAGTGTGTATATGTCAGTCCCAATCTCCCAGTTTATCATTTCCTACTGCTCCTACTTAACCCCTGGTAACCATAAGTTTGTAACTCTATTTCTGTTTTGTACCCCTTTTTTGGATTCCATATATAAGCAATATCATACGATATTTATCTTTCTGACTTACTTCACTCAGTATGACCATCTCTAAGTCCATCCATGTCACTGCAGATGGCGTTATTTTATTATTTTTTATGGCCTAGTAATACTCTATTGTGTGTGTGTGTGTGTGTGTGTGTGTGTGTGTGTGTGTGTGTGTTTTCTCTGCTCAGAAATTTCTAATAGATAAACTAGTAGATAAATTGTTTGCTGCTAAATATTGTCCTGCTAGTAATAGAAGCGTTAGTGGTAGTAAAATGTTATCAGTGAAAGTAGGGATAGACATGCAGATGTCAGTGATAGCAATGTTTTTGTTTAATGAAATTGCACTACATGTCAGGAGTATGAATTATTTAATCCAATTATTTAATTTTAGTAAGTATACATATCTCATTTAGTTGATATAATTATCATTTCATGAATAAGAAAACTGAGTAAAGAAAGCATAAATAATTATCACTAGTTACAATTAGAATTTACAGAGTTGAAAAGAGAATTTACACAAGAGAACTAAAGAAAGTAGTCTTTATCCTTCAGACACTGGTAAACATCATTTCAGAGTTTGCTTGGGCTGCTAGGAAACACAGATTGAGCAATGCAGCTCATTTTTAACAAAATTTCAGACTATATGGTATAAATTTAGAGCTTATCATACACCTGGCTTTATTTCCCTGTTCCTATTTGTAGCTTGTGTTAATTTTCTAAATACTTTAATTAGTCTGTCTTACTGCATATACTTTTGAAAGTTACCAAGTTACCTTCAAAAAAAGAAAAGGTCAGGAATACATCAAAATAAATTTTCCCCTTGTCCTATTTCTTGTCATTTGTACAAATACCCTAGGCTTACTCTCTACATTTTACAAATGAAGATATTTAGTTTTTAAGAAGTTCATGTGACTTTTGTATGATAATAACAACTGAAAATGAAAAATTCATGACTTGATTCAGTGAACTTTTCTTTTTTATTTCTTTTATTCTTTTTTTTTCTTTTTTACTTTGCTGCTTTGTTTTGTTTTTAGGTTTACTTTTATGATATTATTACATTTTACAAATGAAGATATTTAGTTTTTAAGAAGTTCATGTGACTTTTGTATGATAATAACAACTGAAAATGAAAAATTCATGACTTGATTCAGTGAACTTTTCTTTTTTATTTCTTTTATTCTTTTTTTTTCTTTTTTACTTTGCTGCTTTGTTTTGTTTTTAGGTTTACTTTTATGATATTAAACTGCCATTTGTTCTTTAAGTTAATTTGTGAAGGCAACTGTTGATAAATTTCTCAGTGGGATAAAATTTCTATTTCTAAAAGACTTTTTATTTCCAAAGTCTAGTATCACTTTGTCCTCCTCTGTCCTGAAACCAAAAATGCAGTACCATGGCACCCCACTCCAGTGCTCTTGCCTTGAAAATCCCATGGGCGGAGGAGCCTAGTGGGCTGCAGCCCATGGGATCACAAAGAGTTGGACATGACTGAGCAACTTCACGTTCACTTTTCACTTTTCATGCATTGGAGAAGAAAATGGCAACCCACTCCAGTGTTCTTGCCTGGAGAATCCCAGGGACAGGGCAGTTGGTGGACTTCCGTCTATGGTGTCACACAGAGTCGGACACGACTGAAGTGACTTAGCAGTAGCAGCATGATCCAGACTGCAACACTGACATAATTGTATCAGTTTTAGACACTGAATTCCAAGGGCAGAGTTATGTACAACATGTGCAAATGAGCTTTGTAGTTCTACCGTTTGGCAGCGATAGGGGTAAAATAAGTAATGCTTTGAGTGGTCGTGGGACACTCTTCCCTTAAGGCCTCCATGCTGCTCTTTGCCTTGAACTCAAAACCCACTGGCATGACAAAGGATTTACTCCCAGTTCCCTACTGGGCACTTTTGTCAACTACACTGTACACATATGTATGTGTACATATCAAATTGTAGGAAAGAGACCAGTGTGCATCGCTCTTCATCCTGTTCATGACGCCAGTTCGCCAGTTGTCCTGCTCTATCTCACTGTGCACACTGTTCCGTGAACCCAGGGAAGGCAAGACGCGAGCTAAGAGGCTAGAAGACTCAACGAGCCATAGAAGCTGCAGACACATTTATTCCCTCTCCTGCCTGACATAGCAACTGTGGCAGTAGACACGCTATAGACGGTCCTCTCGTGGCTGACCCAACTGACACAGCTGTGATGCAGCAATCACAGTGCCACTCATTTAAGTGGCACTCACCCATGCACCATGCACGGTAACCTGAGACGAAGCCCGCTCCTCTTGAGGCAGAGGCGCAGTGCTATATATCATTTCAGCTGTTAACTAGTCATTATTTACAGAACATGGGAGGAGAGAGGCTGGACACGCCGTTTTAGATAATTTGCTCTCTCCCCACACTCCACCTCTTGTGGGTAACGCTGACCCTTGGATTTGCATCTTTCCACAGCAGTAGCCAAAACAACAAACAGTTACATCCCCAATACACAGCAAAACCCAACAGCAGGTATCACTTGGGACTCCTGTTGCAGTCCTCGCCCTCAAGGTGCTAGAAGAGCTGCCCACCGCATGTGCAGTGCCCGTATCTTTCATGGTCAAGTCCAGTCCACTGTCTGTCCTTGTGAGATTGTAGGGAAGCCTCCACAGGGGCAACTCCACTCCTGCAGAATTTTGTTAAGGACATGCAAAACCCCCCACAGGTGCTGGGCCCACTCCTTCAAGGAGGGGATCTGCGCAGCCTTCACAGACCACCCACTGATTACACTTTTCTAAATCTGCTAGAGAATCAGAGGTTAGTGTCCAAGGATAGGATACAGCCTAAATCTACACCATCCATCATAGGATACAGCCTTTACAGTGTACCGTCGCACAAATCCGCACGCAGTTGCCTCCACCTAACCTGTACGGCCAGCCTGCTTTTGGGTCTTCACACTTTCCAACTGGGGTCTCGCGTGGCAGCCCTCTACTTCTCTCAGTGAAGTGAAGTGAAAGTCACTCCGTTGTGTCTAATTCTGCGACCCCATGGACTATACAGTCCATGGACTTCTCCAGGCCAGAATACTGGAGTGGGTAGCCGTTCCCTTCTCCAGGGGATCTTCCTGACCCATGGATTGAACCCAGGTCTCTCGCGTGGCAGGTGGACTCTTTACCAGCTGAGCCACCAGGGAAGCCCAAGAATAATGTTTAAGAAAACTTCATTGGAGCCGGGCCAGAGTCACAAAAGTCATGCTGCCAAGAGTTAGGGGAATGCTTTTTTTTGCCAAAACGTCTTACCCAAGTCCATCAACTCCGCCTAAGTATGTGGCCCATACATTGTGAATCAGTCATACTGGGGACCCCTTGAGGATGCCCCCCTTGGCCTTAGGCTGCTCACGCTTCACTTTCTGCTGCACAGTGGGCCTCACTGCTGAGTGGGGACCCACAGTCTCATAGCGTTCATCGTCTCTGTCACTTACTGCCTCGCTGTCAGAGATGCTGGGTTTTTCAGGGCTAATATGCGTTGTTCTAGTTCTTTCGAGCATCTCTGCACATTGCACACCGGCACAGCATCACGGAGAGTACAATCCATATGGAAAATCTACCCCATGGGGCCAGCGACAGTCCCCTGCGACCTTGTTCAGCAACCGGGAACTCATCACCTGTAACAGCTTTTCAGTGCTGTCCAGTGAACCATCCACCACAGCCCAGGCCCAGATGAACAGCCACGTGGAACCACATGGTGGCCACTGGCTTCCTCCATCCAGGGAGCCTCAGGCCTTCCTTGCTTGCTGGGTATCCTGCCGACTGGATCAATTGTATTGCTGATGGTCCTGTTCCTGACATTAATCGTCTTGCTGTATCTCACTGTGTGCTGAACCCCGGGTAGGCAAGGCACGAGCAAGGAGCTGTAGGAACTGCAGGCACCATTATTCTCTCCTGAATGGCACAGCAGCCGTAGCAACAGCCTTAGCATAACCTAACACAACACAACCTGTCTTCTGGCTGGTGCAGCAGCCATGACTGTGTTCTCTCCTGGCTGACGTGGCAGCTGGAGAAGCAGGCAGGCTGTATCCTCTCCTCTCGTGGCTAACCCAATGGACATACCCGTGACACAGCAGTAAATGCCACCGCTTCTTTAGGTGGAGCTCATGGATCCCTACCGCACACAGTAACCCACGATTAAGCAAGTGCCTGGTGGCGTGCATGCGCAGTGCTATCTATTAGTTCAGTTCAGTCGGTCAGTCGTGTCCGACTCTTCACGATCCCATGAATTGCAGCACGCCAGGCCTCTCTGTCCATCACCATCTCCCCGAGTTCACCCAGACTCACGTTCATCAAGTCAGTGATGCCATCCAGCCATCTCATCCTCTGTTGTCCCCTTCTCCTTCTGCCCTCAATCCCTCCCAGCATCAGAGCCTTTTCCAATGAGTCAACTCTTCTCATGAGGTGGCCAAAGTACTGGAGTTTCAGCTTTAGCATCATTCCTTCCAAAGAAATCCCAGGGTTGTTCTCCTTCAGAATGGACTGGTTGGATCTCCTTGCAGGCCAACAGACTCTCAAGAGTCTTCTCCAACACCACAGTTCAAAAGCATCAATTCTTCAGCAATCAGGCTTCTTCACAGTCCAACTCTCACATCCATACATGACACATCTCAGCTGTTGCACAGTCATTATTTACCAAACTTGGGGCGAGAGAGCCTGAACATGCCATCTTGGCTAATTTGCTATTTCCCCACAGGAACATACATATCATTTTAATATTTATCCTTTGCTTCTTTATCCCATGAGAAATACAGGAGAGTTGATGATCAAATATGGTTCAACTCAGAGAATTGTTAGCTAGTTTTCTGATTGAAACATTTAAATGGAAGGACTAATGCTGAAGCTGAAGCTCCAATACTTTGGCCACCTAATGTGAAGAGCTGACTCAGTGGAAAAGACCCTGAAGCTGGGAAAGATTGAAAAGAGGAGGAGAAGGGGGTGACAGAGGATGGGATGATTGGATGGAATCACAGACTCAAAGGACATGAATTTGAGCAAACTCCCGGTGATAGTAAAGGACAGGGAACCTGGCGTGCTGCAGGGGGTCCATGGTATTACAAAGAGTGGGATACATCTTAGCAACTGAACAATGGACAACAGGGATGCTCTGAGAAGAGATGTGTTTAACATGCATATTTCAAGCAGAATGATCTCTTTGTTTTTGTTTTTCAATTGACTTTTTAAAATATAAATTTATTTAAATTGGAGGTTAATGACTTTACAATATACAGAGTGAAGTAAGTCAACTGACTTTTTAAAGTCACTTTTCAAATGTGCTTTTGTGGAAGAAGTAATTTTATTATCACACTTCTTTCAACTTTTCCGGACAACTGAGTCAGGGTTTTAAAAGCTTATATTGCTGCAGGAAACTGCTCACAGCATCCCTCACCCCAGGGAATCTGTCAGACGTGAGTAATGATGCCAGGAACCCTCTTCCAGTCACTTTCTTTTACAGCACTTGTTTCCTTTTATTAAATTTGTTAAACAGTTCATCACCCTGGTTGCTCAACTTTCTTTCTTTACTGTTGCTTGATTTTGAAGTAATACTACGTGGTCTGTAATTATTATGAGAAAAATTCCTGGGAAACCTGGTGTGAGTACAAGGCACCTCTTGGTTGGAAGTCCCCGGAGGCATATTATTCACATGTTAGTTTAACACATCCCCACAGGCAACAACTCATTGCTTAAACTTAAGAAATATGAATCCCGTACACTAAACCATAATCTATTTAGCTTACCAGCCATTGAATTGAAAAGGTTTAGGTTGTGAGTCCAGCTGTAACACTGGAAACAAACCATGTATAGTTAGAAGGACATTTGAGGGAGCTACTAAAGACAAGGCCAGAAAATGTCGACTGCCTGGGAGAATGTGTTGCTGTGCGATGAGCTCATTCTTCATGTCAGCCTTCAAAGCCCTGTTGTCTCTACTGAATTCTATCAAGATCTATATCTGAAGATTGATGTGTCCACTAAGCCTGATATTTATATAATATTGCTGACTGACTCAGATAGGAAAGAATCTACCTGCAATGCAGGAGATGCAGGAGACTGGGTTTGATTCCTGGTCTAGAAGGTCCCCTGGAGAAGGGCATGGCTACCTACTCTGGTATTCTTGCCTGGAGAATTCCATTGACAGAGGAGCCTGGTTGGCTAGAGTTCATGGGGTTGCAAAGAGTTGGGCATGGCTGAGTGACAACATTCTCACTTTCACACTAACACATCAAACTTTTCAGTTCAGTTCCATTCAGTCACTCAGTTGTGTCCAACTCTTTGTGACCCCATGAACAGCAGCACGCCAGGCCTCCTTGTTCATCATCAACTCCTGGAGTTTACCCACACCCATGTCATTTAGTCAGTGATGCCATCCAGCCATCTCATCCTCTGTCGTCCCCTTCTCCTCCTGCCTTCAATCTTTCTCAACATCAGGCTCTTTTCCAATGAGTCAGCTCTTCGCATCAGGTGGCCAAAGTATTGGAGTTTCAGCTTCAGCATCAGTCCTTCCAATGAACACCCAGGACTGATTTCCTTTAAGATGGACTGATTGGATCTCCTTGCAGTCCAAGGGACTCTCAAGAAGCTTCTCCAACACCACAGTTCAAAAGCATCATTTCTTCTGTGTTCAGCTTTCTTTAAAGTCCAAACTCTCACATCCATTCACACTGACACATCAAACTTTTAAAAATGCTCAAAATGTCTGTTTCTAATTCCAAGTGTTTTTGACCTTCCTCTTGAAGACGGTCTCAGTTTTATTGTAGTTTCAGTGACATATCCTAAGTCATACTACTGATGGGTTGTGAGGATGAAACACACATCTTCAAAGTCAAGGGTACCAGTGATGATGAGACTCACAGTTTCAGGGTTTCAGAGTGGGATCTGGCCCTACTCAGGGGTCCGTGTCCTGTGATGTGACCTCCAGGTGCGTCCAGTAGACAGTCGTCTGGGTCAGAGGGCAGGAGGTGCTAGCAGACAAGCTGCATACCCAGGGTCGCTTCTCTGCTCTGTTGTCTCGGCCACAACATTTCCCCAGAAGTTTAACCCTGCTACTGTGGTCTCATTGCTTATGACACATCACCATCTCTCTGTATTCAGGGTCAAAAAGCCTAGAACAAAGAATCCTTCATTCGGAGTTTTCACCCTAGCACTTGTGCCCCCTTTATTCTGCCCCTGCCACGTTTCCCAGGGATGGAATAAAGAAGAAATCTTGCCAGAAATGCCTTGCAGAGAATGCAAAATGATGGACTATTTCCAAAAATGTAAGCAGAAGTGAAAACTGACCCTCGGAAAAAATGGCACGTAATTGACAACTAATACCCACTCCAGTATTCTTACCTGGAGAATCCCGTGGACAGAAAAGCCTGGCGGGCTACAGTCCACAGGGTTGCAAGAGTCAGACATGCCTCAGAGACTAAACCACCACCGTGGATCTTTGAGAAGAAGGTACATAGTCTTAGTAACTTGACATCATCATCAAATCAACTACAGAAAGATAATTTTAAAATATATGCAATTCAATGTCTTGTTTTCAGCTGGTATATTCCACTGAAATGAGAGGAGTGTTTTTCACAGAGGACCTTTGGCTGGGCTTGTAACACCTGTTCTTCATCATATATAACTTCCAGAGAACTTCTCTAGTTTTCCAATACCTGATGTTTTGGACTAAGTTTCAGGTTTCCTTTACCTAGTCAGGGTTTCCCTTTGCTGTATAGTTATGTAAATTAACAGCTAGGTCTCAGTTGTCTGTTTAGCTCTCTATTGCACATGAATGGAGAGATAAATTCACTTGGAAAAAAGTTCCATATATTGTTCAATTTTTCTATTTTTGTTCTCAGGGCATACATTCCCTCCCTGCCCTTGTAAACTGCAGATGATGTGAAAACACATGTATTAGAATCAGATCATTTTGTCTATCCAGATGATACAGTTTAAATGTCTTGTCTAGGTCAGTTTAATTCCAGTTTGTAGGAACATCCAACATCCCTTAGGGAAAATTAAGTTATTTTATTCAGAGGTCTGTTTACTTGGAAACCCAGGATGTTTGTTCCTTTACAGATAATAAACTCAGTTATTTTTAGAATGTGTAAAAGTTCTCATCTCCAATTTACCTTTATAGGATGCCAGTTTCCACCCTCACATTAAATAGTGTTTGATTTGATTGTGTTCACCAAAAGCCCTATTAGGTGGTGAACAAGGAAATTAAAACATATTCAAGGGACTAAAGTGATCTTCCAAGGAATCTTCCTTTTCTGAGATATCAACCATGAGCCGCAAATAGATGTGTGTTTTCTCCAGAGTGCCTCAGGGGTTACTACCACTTTAACCAAGTGAGATTTTGGAATTTGGGAGAGACCTCAACAGACTGATCTAACTGGGAAGGAAGTATGATGTGTTTCCCTTCATTACCGCAGACATTCGGCTGCAAAAACATTGGGGAGAAGCATTTTAGTCATTTGAGAAATGTCTTCAATCACTTCCAGCTACATGGATTAAGATGTTCCAAGTCATTTCTGCAGTTCCTCTTTTTGTCTTAAATTCCTGCTGAGTGCGCAGTAGTAATCTTAAAGAAAGAGTACTAAAGTCAAACAAAAGCATGCACAGGAATTCTGAAGTTTCAGAGATGAAGTTTCTCTTTTATCTCCCCTTCCTTCCCATTTCTTTTACTCTTGCTGGATGTTGTAGCCAAACAGACATTTCAGCAAACATTGTATGCTCGCACGCACACATTTCAGTAAAATTTAGATCTATCCATGTCAGTAATTGGGCCTCCCTGGTGGCTCAGCTGATAAAGAATCAGCCTGTATGTGGGAGACCTGGGTTCTATCCCTGGGTTAGGAAGCTCCCCAGAGAAGGAAAAGGCTACCTACTCCAGTGTTCTGGCCTGGAGAATTCCATACGGTCACAAAGAGTCAGACATGGCTGAGCTCTTTCATTCATGTCATTAACATCGGCATCTGGCTAATGGCCTCCTCTTTTGTTTTTCCTTTTTTAGTGGCATATAGTTGCTTTACAATGTTGTATTAGTTTCTGCCACACAGCAAAGCTAATCAGCCAAATATACCCTTCTATCCCCTATCCCTTGGATTTTCTCCCATTAAGTCCCCACAGAGCATGGAGGAGAGCTTCCTGTGCTGTACAGGAGGTTCTTACTGGTCATCCATTTTACAGGTAGTAGCAACAGTGTGTATATGCCAGTCCTAATCTCCCAACCCACTCCACTTCCTCTTCCTCTCCTTGTAGTCATACACTTGTTCTCTATGTCTCTGTATCTATTTTTGCTTTGCAAATAAGTTTGTCTGCACCATATTTCTATATTCTCTCTTTTAAAACACAGATTGGTACTGAATCTAGGATGCCCTGCTCTGAGACCCACTCATTACACATCAGCATTTCTTTCTACCTTGACAAAGGAGCTTCAACGCTGTGCTCAGCAAAACCCTCACCTTCTCCCAGCTAAAATGAAGCAATAGCAGCACTATAGAACAAATTAAAAATATAATCCTTTTTCTGCGTGTGAAACGGTTGACAGTAATAATATATGAGAATACATCATTGATTTGAGTGGAATATTTGCCAGAAGACTGGCTGAAGCAATTATCCAAATTAGATGTACTGTTAATTGTAAATGTATTCAGAAAATATTCCCAGCTCCCGAGGAAACTGACTTAAAAGTAAAATTAGCTTTCTGGCACTTTTATCTCCCCTTCCCCGTATCCAATCAGCAAGATTTGACCATAATATAATTTTAATGTCTTTTAAATTTGCATATTTCTCCTCACTTCTCATTGCCCATAATTTAATGAGTCATTTCAGAGCTTTTCAAGTGAATATTCTTGCCATAAACTTGTAATCTCTTGGGTCTGCTCTGTTCACCTACCTTGACTTACTTTTTTAAAAACATGTTCTTGGATCACTTTATTTTTTTATGTTTATTTTTCACATTGTATCTTGCCAAAAAAAACAAATTGTTGCTTGATGCCTGGTGTATCAAGGATGAACTTCTTAGACTAACTTTAATGACTTCTTTTTGCATAATATCACTCCTTGAGAGCTTCCCGGCTTTACTTTCCACCATTGCATCCTACTTGCATTAAATTTATTTCTTCATTGTTTCTTGGTCATCATTCTCATTTTGATCTTTATTCCTAAATCATGCTGATTCATGTAGTTGGAATTCTCTCTTTGCTAATTCAAACACACCCTTCTTCTGAGACTTCCTATATGTCCTCCATGAACAATTAATGACTAGACAAGCTCATTTTGGCCTAACCATTGTTTTGATTCCTGTAACTCAAGGGCACGCTTGACCATATATTAGACCGTAGACATTCTCATATTTACATTGGTGATTTCGACGTTTGTGAGATCACACAAGTCCATGCAATTTGGTGGGGCAGACCTCTGTGTCACCCAGGCTGGAGGCTGGTGTGGGCCAGTGAGTCACTCACTAGTCAGCGAACTGGCTGATACATTAGTCCTTTGCTTTACATTTACATTACAGTCCTTTGTAAAGTAATAAAATGCAATACTCTCCCAAATGAAAATGTTTGCAAATATGGAGATTCAACTAGGACTCTAGATGATTCTCCCAGAGATGTTAAGAGTCCATGTGCTTTATGTGGCTTCTTTGTTGCTTCAAGTATAGTATGTGGTCTCCTAGCCAGTCAATAGAATTCCCGGGGAAATGAACTCTGCACCGAGTTCTCTACTCCAGATATCTCTAGAAGAGTCCAAGGAAAAATACCATAATACCTTTACAGAACCAAAATGTATTGATTATCCACCTGGCATGGTACCTGTTACAGTATTTCATTCATCCTCAGGACCTCAGCTTCCACTTTGATATGATACACTGTATAATATAAAGATGTACAAAATTCACGTCTCTCAGTTGATGTGATGAGTACATCCCTTCACAAGAAAGGTTAGTACTTCCAGAAAACATAAAGTGACATGAATTTTACTATAAAAAACTAAAATACAGCAAGAAATCTATTCTGCTAGTTTTATTCAAAGTGTCAATGTTTCTTTCTTGATCTTTTACACAAAAATAAATTTTCAATTAATAAATTATATATAATTTATATATATGTATATATGCATATATATTTGTAAATGTTGCTTTTTTTAGCTGCTAAGTTGTGTCTGACTCTTTCGTGACCCCATGGACTGTAGCCCGTTAAACTTTTTCTGTCCATGGGGTTTCCCAGGCAAGAATATGGGAGTAGGTTGCCATTTCCTTCTCCAGGGGAACTTCCCAAACCAGGAATCGAACCTATGTCTCCTGCATGAGCAGATTCTTACCACTTATTAGATTAGATTCTTTACCACTGAGCTACCAGGGAAGCCCATATATTTCACAGAGAGCTTTATTTAAAATTAAATACTGATAATGCTTATTAATTAGTAAAACTACATATATAGAATAGACATAGTAAAATATGTTCACTCAATTAATAAAGATACAGTGGTCATGACCTGATTCTTTAGCTTATTATGACTTGCTATGCTACTCTCCACTTTCTCTCAGTATCACATTTCTTAGAGATGATGGATGAGGACTGCATTACTCTTCTCTAGATTGCTGCCATATGGTATGTCTTTACTAAGGTGAAATGTGAGGAAAGTAAACTGGCCCTCAAGCCGTTTGTTTCAGTGCATCATACACTAACCTTGTTCTTGGCTCACATGTTGTTAGATATTCACTGCTTCTGTATATGGGGTCTCCTTGAGGTATTGATTTGTTTCAGTCGTAACATCAGTTAAAATTTTTTAAAAGAAACAAAAACTTCAGTGCTTGGGAAACACAGGTATTCACAGAGATTATTCTCAATGCGGAACTGTGAGAATGCAAACAAGGCAAATAGAATCCACATCCTAGCAGTGTTCTGCCCTCTGCTTTGTGATTCTTCAGGATTTCTAAATTACCCTGTCAGCATCGGACCTGACACAGAGGACAGGGAATAGAAACGTGATTATACCAAACAATGTGCGTATTTAAAGTATATTCTTTTACTTATCACCTTGGACTCAAAACACATAAATGAATGCCAGAGTGAATCATGGAGGTGATTCCCAGTAATACTACAAAGGAAATAAATCATTACTGGTTTTCATATAAATTACTTTATTTTCAGTTTACATTTTTAAATGTAAGAGATGACTGCTGTAACCATAGCTCCTTTAGTTCTCATTTAGAATCAGGGGACTTCATGGCAGGTGCCCTGTGTGGAGGGACCCAGGCTGCAAAGGCCAGGTGTGAGCCCCCCATGGGACAGCAGCAGTCCGACTCTGCCTGGCCTCCTGGCTTTGGACAGACAATCGTAATCTTACTGTCTTTACAGTATTATTTCCTTCCTGGGGAAATTGTTAGTTATAGTGGTGTGAACAGTTCATTACAAAGTACTCATTAATTCCATGGTTTGTGGAGAAATCAAATGCATGTCACTGATCAAATTTAAATCTAGGTGGTCTACCAAAATTTCCACTCTTTTGGTTTGAATCTAAAATCTGTGAAAAGGCATTAGAATCAGTTGCCTTATTAACTCTGCAGAAATATAAATTTCAGTTTATATTACAAGCAAAATTACATCTTAGAAATGCTATTTTATAGAAGTACGCATTTGGTGCATTTATGCACAATTCTTTTAGATCGAAGCAGTTTTCATTACAAGTACTACACATACTCAGTCTAAAACAAATTCAAGCACAGAACCAGGCATGAAAGCTCTCTCTTTGCCGTCTATGTATTCCAAATGCATCTAGCAGCCTATCAATTTCATCTTCTTTGTGCCTTCTGTCTTAGAGTCCTTTCACTTCCTACCTCAGTGCTGCTAGCTTGCTCTGAAGGCCTGCCCATCCCGTAGTCGAGTCATCGTTTCTGAAATCCATGTTTTTCCTTTTTCTGGTTTTATCTTCTTTTTGGAGGAAGCACCTCTTCCAGTAACTTCCAGAGAAAAGTTGAGTGAGAAGTCAGAATTTCAAAACCTTATACATCTGAGAATATCATTATCTGCTTCTCATATTGTGTACAGGTTCACTGGGAGTATAATTCTGGTTGAATGATTCTGATTGAATATTTCTCTTTGGCATTTTTCAATGTGGTTAGTTTTCAGTTCTTTTAAACTTTCAGTGGTTTTAGCCTTTTTAATCTCCAGTACACTAAAAAGTTACCTTTGTTACTAAAAAGGTAACGTCACTTTTGTTGCTAAAATGGTAAATAAAAAGCAGCAGCTACTGCTGCTGCTGCTGCTGCTGCTGCTGCTGCTGCTAAATCGCTTCAGTGGTGTCCGACTCTGTGCAACCCCATAGAGGGCAGCCCACCAGGCTCTCCCATCCCTGAGATTCTCCAGGCAAGAACGCGGCAGTGGGTTGCCATGTCCCTCTCCAGTGCATGAAAGTGAAAAGTGAAAGTGAAGTCTCTCAGTCGTGTCTGACTCTTAGCTACCCCATGGACTGCAGCCCACCAGGCTCCTCCGCCCATGGTATTTTCCAGGCAAGAGGACTGGAGTGGGCTGCCATTGCCAAATCCTGTAACATCCTCACTCCAAATACTTTGCATATGAATTTCTCCCCTTTTGCTCCCTTCTCTGTAAATTTGTATGATCTTTGTTGCTAGAGTTTTAAGGTTTCAAAATCATATAATTTATGTCAGTCTTTTTAAAACCATTGTGCAGTAATCTGAAATATTGATGGTCTTAACTTCTAAAACAATTCTTGAATAATTTGAGAATTCCAAATTCTCTTGGATAATTCTCTCTCTAAAATTATTCAATATACCTGTTTTCCTGCCTTCTCTTTCTTAGATGTTTATTACTTATAATCAGATTCTTAAACTGATCCTCAATCAGTCCATGGTGTTGTAAAGAGTTGGACATGACTGAGTGACTGAACTGAACTGAACAAATAAAATTTCTCTTCTACCCCTACTTCTCTTTCTTTTTCTACACAGACTCTGTTCTTGTGCATCTCTTTCTAAAAAATTTTATGAGAGTGCAGTTGATTTACCATACTGTATTAGTTTCAGGTGTACAGCAAAATGAATCAATCAAATACATATACATATATCCACACTTTAAAAAATATTTTTTTCCCACACAGCTCATTACAGGGTATTGAGTGGAATTTTCTGTGTTACACAGTAGGTCTTTATAAGTTTTTCATTTCATATATGGCAGTGTGTATATGTCAGTCCCAGTCTCCCAGTTTATCATTTCCTACTGCTCCTGCTTAACCCCTGGTAACCATAAGTTTGTAACTCTATTTCTGTTTTGTACCCCTTTTTTGGATTCCATATATAAGCAATATCATACGATATTTATCTTTCTGACTTACTTCACTCAGTATGACCATCTCTAAGTCCATCCATGTCACTGCAGATGGCGTTATTTTATTATTTTTTATGGCCTAGTAATACTCTATTGTGTGTGTGTGTGTGTGTGTGTGTGTGTGTGTGTGTGTGTGTGTGTGTATATACCACATCTTCTTTATCCATGCCTCTGTTGATGGCCATTTAGGTTGATCCCATGTCATGGCTATTGTAAATAGTGCTGCAATGGACATTGAGGTACATGCATCACTTTGAATTATGATTTTCTCTGGATATACGCCCAGGAGTGAGATTGCTAAATCACATGGTAGCTCTATTTTTAGTATTTGTTGAGGAACCTCCATACTGTTTGCATAGTGGCACCACCAATTTACATTCTCAGTAACAGTGTAGAAGGGTTCCCTTTTCTCCACACCCTCTCTAACATTTGTTATTTGTAGACTTTTTAACGATGCCTGCTCTGACTGGTATGAGGTATATCTCTTATAGTTTTGATTTGCATTTCTGTAATAATTAGTGATGTTGAGCATCTTTTCATGTCCTATTGTTACTCTGAATGTCTTCTTTGGAGAAAAGTCTATTTAGGTCTTCTGCCCATTTTTTTTTGAGTTTTTTCTTTTATAAATTGAGCTGCAAGAGCTGCTTCCCATGTGGTGCTAGTGGTAAAGAACCTGCCTGCCAATGCAGGAGATGTAAGAGACCTGGGGATGATCCTTGGGTCAGGAAGGTCCCCTGGAGGAGGGCATGGCAACCCACTCCAGTATGCCTGACTGGAGAACCCCCTAGACAGAGGAGCCTGGCAGGCTACCGTCCATAGAGTCACAAAGAGCTGGACAGGACTGAAGTGACTTAACGCTCGTGAATGCAGAGCTGTTTGTATATTTTGGAGATTAATTCCTTGTTGGTTGCTCTGCTTGGAAATATTTTCTCTCATTCTGTGGGTTATCTTTTGTTTTCTTTATGGTTTCCTTTGCTGTGCAAAAGCTTTTAAGTTTAACTAGGCCTCATTTGTTTATTTTTGTTTTTATTTTCATTACACTAAGAGGTGGATTGAAAAAGATCTTCCTGTGACTTATGTCAAAGAGTGTTCTGCCTATGTTTTCCTCTAAGAGTTTTATAGAATTTAGCCTTACATTTAAGTCTTTAATCCATTTGGAGTTTATTTTTGTGTATGGTGTTAGGGGGTATTCTAATTTCATTCATTTATATTTAATTGTCCAGTTTTCCCAGTGCTAATTATAGAAAAGACTCCACTGTATATTCTTGTCTCCTTTGTTATAGATTAGGTGACCAAAGGTACATGGATTTATCTTGGGACCTTTTATTCTGTTCCATTGATCTATATTTTTTGTTTTTGTGCTAATACCATATTGTTTGATACATGAATCTCTTGTGCATCTCTTAAGGTAAAGCCCTCCTTTCTTCCTTCACCATATCAGGAGGCTATTCCTGCCATGCATATATACCCTTGCATATGCAGCACTTTCCTTGGCTCTCTAGTTTGACTCTTGCCATAGCAACATAGCTCTGAAAATAGCCACAGAAAGGAAATGTGAGCCATATATATTATATAAATATGTTTACTCCAGTATTCTTGCCTGGAAAAATCCCATGGAAAGAGAAGCCTGTTGGGCTACTGTCTATGGGGTTGTAAAGAATTGGACACAACTGAGCAACTAACTCTATATGAGTTTATATTAATATAAATACACACACACACACACACACATATATATATCTGTCCAAATATCAGTGCCTGGAGCCAAACGTTTCACTATGACTATTTCAATAACCAACTTATTTTCCTGCTTCCATAGTTGGCCTCCTACAATCCGTCATCCACAAAGCAGCCTTGATGAGCCTTTGAACATGTAAGCCAAATCATGTTCTCCTCTCCTTAAAACTTTCTAATGCTTTCTATGTCATTCAGAAAAAATTCACTGCCTTCATCATATCTTACAAGAGATTTGGTTCCTTCCCAACATCTTTGATCTCATCCTTGTATTCATCCTTTTCTCAAGGTATCTCAATCTAAGTGGCTTTCATGCTGGTCTTCAAACACACTAAGAACACCCCTGCCTCATGGCTCTTGCACATGCTGCACCCACTGCCTGGAATGCTGCTTCCTCAAGTATTCACACAGTTTACATTTCTTCTTTGAATACTCTTGCTAATGTCATCTTAGAAAGGAGGTCTTTTCTGACTACTTATCAAACTCTCCCTTCCCTCCTTCTTTTTCTGCTTATAGCCTCTGCTTGTCACTGTTTTCCTCCATCACATCAGAGAATTTGCCTAATTGGCTTAATTATCCACTCCTCCAGTGCATAGAGGGATCTTCCCAGTGGTGGTAGTGGTAAAGACCCTGCCTGCCAATGCAGGAGACATAAGACTCAGGTCGATTCCCAGGTTGGGAAGATCCCCTGGAGAAGGAAAAGGCAAGCCACCCTAGTATTCTTGCCTGGAGACTTCTATGGACAGAGGAGCCTGGTGGGTTACAGTCTATGGGGCTGCGACGAGTCAGACAAGACCGAATTGACTTCGCATACAGATTGCATAGAACAATACCTGTCATGTGATGTCATTAATAAGTATTTAACACATTAAAATAATTAAATACGTTGCTAGTGAAAAGTATTTCCTGAAAGAGATGTTCTCAGTCATAAACCAGTGTTAGACATTGATTAAAGGCTTAAATAACTATTGAAATAGAATTTGCCTTTGCCTTAATTATTATTTATTTAGTATCCATTGTGGTATTGTTGATTTAGAGAAGAATAGAGTGCATTTCTATCTCTAGTAAGGGCAGCACATAAAATTTGTACATTATTTTGTTACTCAAGTTTGTTGTCTAAAGAGAGAAGCTATTATTGTACTCATTTTACAAATGGGAAACTTAAGGTCAGAGTGCTTAAATGACTTGCCAAAAGTAATGCAACAAGTTAGTGAGAAGTTCAAGCTTTGCTGTTGATTAATTTGAATTGCTTTGGACAACTATGCAGATCCCCAAGCATTGTCCTCTTTCGATACCACTATTCTGCACATTCATTGTAGAGGGAAAGTAGTTCACAGGAGAGTGCAGAGGCTTGTTCTTCTGGACATGGGTAGTTAAAGGTACACTACTTTTGAAAATAGAGTACTTACACTTTCATCCCCTGAACCAGTTAGAATTGACTAGGCTAGACATTTAACCTCCAGATCTCAGTAGTTAATAAAATAGTTATTTTTCATTTGGGCTACAAGCTCAATGTACGTTATAGGAGGATTTTGTCCATCAGAGTCATTTGTGGCTCTGGGTTGATGGAAACTGGACACTTGCTTCCACAACCACCAAAGCAGCCAGAAAGGAGGAATGTAGCACCAGTTCAGTTCAGTTGCTCAGTTGTGTCCGACTCTTTGCGACCCCATGAATCACAGCACTCCAGGCCTCATTGTCCATCACCAACTCCTGGAGTTCACTCAAATTCATGTCCATCAACTTGATGATGCCATCCAGCCATCTCATCTTCTGTCGTCTCCTTCTTCTCCTGCCCCTAATCCCTCTCAGCATCAGGGTCTTTTCCAATGAGTCAACTCTTAGCATGAGGTGGCCAAAATATTGGAGTTTCAGCTTCAGCATCAGTCCCTCGAATGAACATCCAGGACTGATCTCCTTTAGGATGGACTGGTTGGATCTCCTTGCAGTCCAAGGGACTCTCAAGAGTCTTCTCCAGCGCCACAGTTCAAAAGCATCAATTCTTCGGTGCTCAGCTTTCTTCACAGTCCAGCTCTCACATCCGTACATGACCACTGGAAAAACCATAGCCTTGACTAGACAGACCTTTGTTGGCAAAGTAATGTCTCTGCTTTTCAATAAGCTATCTAGGTTGGTCATAACTTTCCTTCCAAGGAGTAAGCATCTTTTAATTTCATGGCTGCAGTCACCATCTGCAGTGATTTTGGAGCCCCCCAAAATAAAGTATGACACTGTTTCCACTGTTACCCATCTATTTGCCATGAAGTGATGGGACCAGATGCCATGATCTTCATTTTCTGAATGTTGAGCTTTAAGCCAACTTTTTCGCTCCCCTCTTTCACTTTCATCAAGAGGCTTTTTAGTTACTCTTCACTTTCTGCCATAAGGGTGGTGTCCTCTACATATCTGAGGTTATTGATATTTCTTCCAATTACCAGCAAGTAAATGTTTCAAACTCCTTTACTTCTGTACACCAAAGTTAGTTCCATGGCAACTCCTAACTTTAAGTGTCAGAACTATAAGAGACTGAAATATGAATGAAAATGGTGAGCATTGGTAATGATTACCACACTCATCCATTGCCAAATACACATACAGACACAGATACACAGATGTATGTAGTTTACTTTTTTTTTTGGTCTGGGAAGATTACTCACTTTCCTTACAAATATTTGAAGCAAGCTCAGTGTTTCCAACTTGGACTTATTTGTTGAACTTTTTGGATGAAAATTTGTAAAATCCAGAGGAACAAAACTGTATAATGACAGAGGAATAATTTATCTTTTCCTAGGAGACTTCACCTAACAATTGCAATACTGTCCTCTTATTACACACTGAAATTTGTGCTTACTTCTCAGTTTTTATATTAATCACTTCTAACTTTTATTTGTATGTAAAGCATTTGTTGATAAAATATTTGATAGAGGGGAAAAAGAACTGGGCTCTTTTTTGCTATTGTAAATTATTCAAATCATGATCAGTTAAATATTACTCATTCTCTTCAAAATTATAGTCAGAAATATGAGAAATGAATGTAATGCCAAAAAGAGGAACTAAATCATGGTTTATATAGCTTGACCTCCCATAGAAGTAGAACAAGTAGAGAAGTAAGAATAAATAGAAAGACAATGCTTATGGTACATAGAAAGCCGATGGAGAAATTGACTGTCAAAGACTATGTTCCTGAGACATTACAAAGGTAATTTTTTCCTCTAAATAATTTAATTAGAGCTATAAAATATACAATTACATATATCTAGGGATTTAAAAGCACATAACTAAATTTCAACTTAATTTTAAAATCGTGTTAAAAACATTTAAATTACATTTTGCTCTATAAATTAGAAATAGATAAAATTTTAGTGCTATTTTAAAAATTATTGGTAACATTTGATTATAATGTTTCCATGATGAATTTGATAAAAGGAAAAGGAAATGATGAATTGAAGAAATGATATTTGAGATTTCTAAATAGTTGTCTCTTTTGGCTGTACAAAAGTGGCTTCAAATTTTGTCAAAGTTTATGGAGAATTGACATGAGTTTGTTTATCTCATTTTATGCAATACATGTGTGTA
>SJYC01114972.1:0-16641 GCA_006408675.1 Madoqua kirkii | reverse complement strand
AAGGCCCAGTGTCTGGCTCTGCTCTGCCTCCTACCTACCAACCATCCCTCCTGAGGCACCAGCCCTCTATCTGTCTCTTATACACATCTAGATGTGTATAAGAGACAGCAATTAAGCAAAGGCCCTCTTCAACTCATAATATTAATGATGATTTGTGAAATATTATAAGATAGAATTTACATTTTTATAGTATGGCATTAGTACTATATATTATAGCTGTATATAATCACAAAAAAAGGAGAAATAGCTTTTTATCCACTATTGTTTAAGCAAAGTCAACATAGGTCTTCATAAAATACTTTATAGGTCAGACTTTTTTTTTCTCTCCTTTGGATATCATTTAACTTTCCCTTAGTGTTTCTTTCACTTTAGGAGGGAATTTTTTTAGAAATAGAAAATAAGTTGCTTTGAGAACATAATTAAGATGTGAATTTGTTAAATTTGTCTAGAAATATATTCAGTTGCTTAAATTACATAAGGCCAATAGGATAAGGGAATACACACTTCAGAGGTTTGCATAATTTTTCACACAGCTAAATAGTTTGACTTAATTTAGATATGTCTTCTCTTGTCCACAATGCTCATTTACAGCTAAAATCTTTAGTTGATATTTCTTGTTGAAAATGAAGGGGAACATAAAGAAATAATCACTAAAAATAATAGGCTGTGAAAAAGTCAGACATATCTTTTAATAGCATTATATTGGAGAAGCTTATATGACAGATATAGGATTGAATTTCAGAAATAGTTTCTGTTTGCTTATTACCTTTACCCATTCATAGACTTTGTAAAATATTTAAAAAGTATTTCTAGTTAAATCTGAAATTTGAATGGTACTGTTGTTATTTCTTAAAAGACTTGTGAGACAAAAATTATAGAGGAAATATAGTGACACGTGTGAGCCACATCATTAATAGAAAAAAATATGAACATGGAAAACAGAGAAAGGATTTTAAATGTATATGGAAACACATCAGTTATGGAAAGGTGAAAAATTTAAGTAGTTGAGTAGTAAGAACTTTCTGAGATCTGCTGTGGATGGCCTAATACAGAGATTGGGACTTTCAGAAAATATGCTTCAAAAGTCTTCGGAAATAATTTCTAAAATGTCAGCTGTTGACTAAAATCCTCTCCAGATTTTCTGCTGGTGAGATTAGTGTAATCTTCTCTAGCTCAGAGTAGAAATCCCAAAGCTTCTATTAATAGCTAGGAAAAAGCCCTTCCCATTCAGCTTCCCGCAAACAACTAAGGGTTCTCTGTACTGCAGTGCCCAAGCTCACACTGACCAGAAACCTCAGGTTTATCACAGGAACTGTTTGAAATGATGAAAAGGCAAGAGCCATTACATTTCTTCACAATGCAAAATAAACTTTCAGTCCCCCACTCACCAAATCTAGTTATTTTGTGGTTCGTTCTTCACTCTTTGGGTTATTATTGGATTTGCATGGTTCAGGGAGGACACTCTGAGACTTTGCGAGTCTGCAGTAGTCCATTTGAAGGTCCTTGCTGTCAGTGCTCTGCTCTTGCCACGCGCTGTGGGAGACCTATCATGTCAGGGAGCCAGGTCTACTGCACTGTAGAACTTGCCACCAAACCTCAGGAATCCAGCTACCAGGCATTAGACGGTTTGCTTTTTTCATCAGCCTTCAGAGGCTTTTCCTTCTCACAGGATCGAGAAGGACTTCTGATGTCATTAAAAGTTTGAGGCTTTAAAAAATAAAAGTTTGATAATTCCCCAGTGCTTAAGGAAAGCTCAACGCTGGCTGTTTAATTTTAATCTTGAGGTAGTAGTTTCCTGGGCTCCCCTGATAGCTCAGTTGGTAAAGAATCCACCTGCAATGCAGGAGACCTCACTTTGATTCTTGGGTCAGGAAGATCTGCTGGAGAAGGGATAGGCTACCCATTCCAGTATTCTTGGGTTTCCCTTGTGGCTCAGCTGGTAAAAGAATCTGCCTGCAATCCACATTGCAGACCTGGGTTCGATTTCCTGGAAAAGGGAAAGGTTACCCACTCTAGTATTCTGGCCTGGATAATTCCACGGACTGTATAGTTCATGGGGTCACAAAGAGTGGGACATGACTGAGTGACTTTGGGACTTCCCTGTAGCTCAGATGGTAAAGAATCTGCCTTCAATTCAGGAGTCCTGGGTTCAATCCCTGGGTCAGGAAGATCCTCTGGAGAAGGGAAATGGCAACACACTCCAGTATTCTTGCCTGGAGAATCCAGTGGACAGAGGAGCCTGGTGGGCTACAGTCCATGGGGTCGCAAAGAGTCAGACACGACTGAGTGACTAACACACACGCAGTAGTTTCCTAATGTTCTAAAAGAGGTGGTTGTGGCTCAGAAAAATCTTAAACCCTAGTGTATGTTTATATGAATAGTAAATAGAAGACATAGAATTTGAAAAAATATGTGTCAGATGAAGAAGTTGAAAACTATACAGTGAATCCTTAAGGAAACTCATGCTTAGTGGAAAGCAGGACAATGGATAGGCACATAAATAAATGCCTTTCTGTGTGATAGAATTTAAAGTGTGTAATCATATTAGAATACAAGTGAGAAAAAGGAAAGCATAGATAATTCAGTATGGGGTGCTCAGGTAAGGCCTCTGAGAGGAAGCAAGAGTTTTGAAAGTTGAGAGGAGACAAACCTTCCAAAAGAGGGGAGAAGTATTTTCAGTATTTTTGCAGCTGTCATCTATCCTCACCTCCACACTTATCTTTATTTTCCCCCATCCGTTTCCTGGTTTCTCTCCCCGTAAGCCCTGTTCATTCCTTACTAAATGTGTTTTGTCATCACACATTATTTATAATAACTAACCCCATTGAGTAATGGCTTATATTTTCCTTACTATGTTATTCCAAATGCACTGAATATAGTATGCATTTATCTATACTGTCAAATTAAAATTCGATTTGTAATTTTACTTGCTTTTATGTTCTGAACTGGACATCTAGGATTTTCCCACCTGTCATAAGGGAAGTTAATGGGAGAAATGGGAAGAAAATAGGAAAAGCAAGTGAAGGCAGAAAAAAGTAGAGAATGGAGAGAGAAAAGACAGGGGAGGGAGGGAAAGAGTGAGAGGGAGAGAAAGGAAAAAGAAGTTTCTTAAGAAATATAAACAGTGTTAACCTAGTTCTTTTCATGTGCTTGTGAATCTTCTGGATGTGAAAGGAAGGTGTTCTGAGATAGGACATTTTAGGGAATATGATCCAAGGACACAATTTAAAGATAGAACATGAGAAAGTATAGGAAAGATCATCTGAGACATGACGGAAGCTCAGGTATGATATCAAAACTCTTGTTACTATTGGAAGTCCCCAAATTGCTTTCTAATTGACCAATTTTAATTGAAGATACTCCAAAATAGAGCTCTCCAGGTGGCTCAGTGGTAAAGAATCTGCCTGGAGGAGCCACAGGAGATGTGGATTTGATCCTTGGGTTGGGAAGATTCCCCTGGAGGAATGGCAGCACACTCCAATATTCTTGCTGGGATAATCCCATGGACAGAGCAGCCTGGCACGCTATAGTCCATGAGTTCTTAAGGAGTTGAACATGACTGAGCACTGTGAAGTATAAATAAGTACTGAATGGCCTAGTGGTTTTGCCTACTGCTACTCCAAAATAAAGTTTAGTATTTACACACAAAACCAGAGATGAAGATAGAGTGCCAATTAGTCCAATTTACACTGTCTTCCATATGGTCTAAAATGCATGTATGTATTAGAATTACCTGGTCATAGGATGTGAATATAACAAAGTATGTTAATGATTTTTTAGTCTAAAACCTTCATTTTGGAGATGAGGAGAAGGAGGCCTAAATACCTTTTTTTTTCAGGTGCAAATAAGGAGCCTAGACAGTATATTGAAAAGCAGAGACATTACTTTGCCAACAAAGGTCCATCTAGTCAAGGCTATGGTTTTTCCAGTAGTCATGTATGGATGTGAGAGTTGGACTGTGAAGAAAGCTAAGCACTGAAGAATTGATGTTTTTGAACTGTAGTGTTGGAGAAGACTCTTGAGAGTCCCTTAGACTGTAAGGAGATCCAACCAGTCCATTCTAAAGGAGATCAGCCCTGGGTGTTCATTGGAAGGAATGATACTAAAGCTGAAACTCCAGTACTTTGGCCACCTCATGCGAAGAGCTGACTCATCGGAAAAGACTCTGAGGCTGGGAGGGATTGGGGGCAGGAGGAAAAGGGGACGACAGAGGATGAGATGGCTGGATGGCATCATCGACTTGATAGATGTGAGTTTGAGTGAACTCTGGGAGTTGGTGATGGACAGGGAGGCCTGGCGTGCTGCAATTCATGGGATCACAAAGAATTGGACATGACTGAGCAACTGAAGTGTTTTGAACTGAGGAGTCTTGCCTAGATTTCATAGCCTGGGTTCTCTTCTTTTTAAGTTGAGGCTTAATTAACATTAACATGGAAAATGTCAGATTTGTGAGCTACACTCAGGAAACAAAAAAAGTAAACCCTTGAGAAACCAAGCAGAAATTCTAGAGAATCACAAGAAAGAGAGGGCTACAAATATATGTGACCCATTTCTACATGGCCAAACTGTTTTAAAGATTCATGACTGAGGCTGGGTAGAGTTGTGGGGAAGCCCACATGAAAATAAGTATTTCTGTGGTTTTAATATCTTGTTTTCCTATGTTTGAAATGTATTTTGCTAATTGTAATCTTAGAAGTAGTACTGAACAAAACAAAACAACTCTTTTTGGCCACCTCATGCGAAGAGCTGACTCATCGGAAAAGACTCTGAGGCTGGGAGGGATTGGGGGCAGGAGGAAAAGGGGACGACAGAGGATGAGATGGCTGGATGGCATCATCGACTTGATAGATGTGAGTTTGAGTGAACTCTGGGAGTTGGTGATGGACAGGGAGGCCTGGCGTGCTGCAATTCATGGGATCACAAAGAATTGGACATGACTGAGCAACTGAAGTGTTTTGAACTGAGGAGTCTTGCCTAGATTTCATAGCCTGGGTTCTCTTCTTTTTAAGTTGAGGCTTAATTAACATTAACATGGAAAATGTCAGATTTGTGAGCTACACTCAGGAAACAAAAAAAGTAAACCCTTGAGAAACCAAGCAGAAATTCTAGAGAATCACAAGAAAGAGAGGGCTACAAATATATGTGACCCATTTCTACATGGCCAAACTGTTTTAAAGATTCATGACTGAGGCTGGGTAGAGTTGTGGGGAAGCCCACATGAAAATAAGTATTTCTGTGGTTTTAATATCTTGTTTTCCTATGTTTGAAATGTATTTTGCTAATTGTAATCTTAGAAGTAGTACTGAACAAAACAAAACAACTCTGTGTTAGGCCTCTAAGTAGACCCTGGCAGGCTTGCTGTAGGTTCAGTAACATAGTAAGAAGTACACCATGGAACTATGTCAACTGTATAGCAGGGAAGTGCCTTTTGTAGAATAGTCCTTTGATATCTTAAATAATGTGATATTTGATCATCCGACTTCCCTTTACCTGGCTAACTTCTATTCATGCTCTATTTCTTAGTTTAAATATTAATTCTTCAAGGAAACTCTCTCTGATTCCCCAGTAGAGATTAGATCTCCCATTATATATGTTCTTTGGACTGTGTACTTAACATTAATCAAAATGATAAATGTATCAGTCAGGGGAACAGAAATCACACTAGATCATTCGAGGAAGGTGAATTTGATAGAACAAATTAGTTATACAAGTGGTAAAAGCATTGGTTCTATACTCTGGGTTCTTTTTGCACTAGACTGGGGCCAATTGACAGTGATATGGAAAAAGGGGGATTTGTGGGCTATACTTAGGAACTGTAACAGTAAAGTGAGGTAACCTAGGTTGGGAGTGTGCTTTTGACTTCTTGGGGTGCCTTACCAGAGTACTAGAACTGCCAAGGGGGACATTTTAGCATGGACTACCATGGCTGAGTTAGGGAAATCAGAGCCGACTACGGGACCTCAGAAGTGTCACAGCCACCTTCGAGACACCATCACAAAGGAAACAAAGAGGAATAAATGCCCAATAGAGAGGAAGACCCAAGACGTTCCCTCTCCTGTCACCTTCCAATATTATATCAATTCCTCTCATAGCCAAACCTAACTGGAAGTCAGTTAGCAAGAAATTCTGGGAAATATATTTTCTGGGGGTGTCTAGCCCCCTGTAGATACAGCACAGAACATGGAAAAAAGAGATTGACCTCAGACAAATAATTAATGCTAGTATACTAAACAAATATATATTAATTAATGCTATTATCAGGGTAATGTCAGTCTCTCCAGGTATTGTCATTTCCATGGGTTAAGAATATATCTGCCTTATTCACTAATATATTATCAACACATTTCATAGTGGTTGGCCCATAAAAGATTTTGAATAAATAAAAAAATATATGGATGAATATTGTTACTGCCTCTATACTTTCAAGAGTCATGATCTCCACTGAGAGTTATGTGCTCCTTCCAATGCCACTGTGAATAAGAGCTCTGTGAGGTACCAAGAGGTAATAAGGCCTCCATCTGAATAAAGCAGGGTCATAGAGGTGTGAGAGAGGAAGGAAAGGAAGGATATTAGTAAGTGACAGAGTTTCAGATTACAAATTTCAGTTTATAAATTTTTCTTCAGCCTGTCTTAATTGCTTTATCCATCTCACCCTCACCCCTTGTAGGCCATTCCAGTACATGTATCTACTTGGGAAGCTTTTTGTCAGAAATGGGAAGACAGGCATCATATAAAGAATGGTCACTGTAGATCAAAACTATTAACTAGAATTAAATGATGATCTTCCTAATGTCTGTTGTTGGACAGTGTTTGGTGAACACTGTGTTGTTTAAAACTGTGCTAGGGCAGGATCACTCTTCTCTCCTTATGGTTTCATCTAATCCTCTGCTTCAAGGGATGGGCCATAGATGAAAGCTTTCAAAACCTAGAAAATGTTTTTATTTCCCTTTTCCTTCTGTGACTCTAATTACATGTATGTTAGTCCACTTGAAGTTGTCTCATAGCTCACTGTTAATCCATTAATTTTTTCAGACTTGTTCTGTTAGTTTAACTTTGAATAATTTCTGCTATTATGTTTTAAATTCACTGATCTTTCCTAACGTAGTGTCAAACTGCTTTTAATCCTTTTTTTTAACTTCAATATATATTTTGTTTGGTTTGCTAAAACAGTAAAGGAACAGAGAGCTTTTTTTCCCCTTTGTCTAAATATTGCTGATCACTATGGGTAAGGCAAATGATTATAGGTAGAATGAAAAACAAAATAAGCAACTACAACTAAAAAAACTATAACATAAAGGAATAGAATATGGCCAGTTTATCGTTGTTACATAATTTACTCAAAGGATAGGAATATGAGGGCTATTTGTCCAACCTGGTTGCAAGCTTCTCCAGATGCCAGGTTTGGATTTTTATTATCCAGAGTAAATTTTATTTTAGACATTATATTTTCCTATTCTAGAATTTAGAGTTAGATCTTTGGTGTTAATAATATCTCTCAGGCCTCTCTCTCCTTAATAGGCTCATTTGTTCTTCTCCCTTCTTGAACATATACAGTATGGTTATAGTAGTTGCTTTAACATACATTTAACTGTTGTTGTCATTTGTATCATTCATTGGTCTGCTTTTAATAAATTAGTTTTCCCACCGTGTTGTTCATATTTACCTACTTGTTTGTAATTTTTGATTGGATACCAAGCATTGTGAGTATTGGCATTTTTAGAAATTTTTAGAAACATTCTTGAGATTTTCTCTGGGCTGAACTTAAGCTGCTTGGGAACATATCGATCCTTTCACAACTAGCTTTAATTTTTGCCAGATGGAATCAAAGCTGTCTTTAGTCTAGGGCTGTGTATGTGTGTGTTAGTTGCTCAGTTGTGTACAACTCTTTGCGACCTCATGAACTGTAGCCCGCCAGGCTCCTCTGTCCATGGAATTCTCCAGGCAAACAGACTGGAGTGGGTTGCGATTCTCTTCTCTAGGCAATCTTCCCAATCCAGAAATCCAACCTGGGTCCAACATTGCGTTCAGATTCTTTACCAACTGAGCCAAGTCTAGAGTTAATTTGTCCCAAATTAGGGGCTTCCCTGGTGGCTCAGAGGTTAAAGCGTCTGCCTCCAATGCGGGAGACCAGGGTTTGATCCCTGGGTCGGGAAGATCCCCTGGGGAAGTAAATGGTTACCCACTCAAGTATTCTTGCCTGGAGAATCCCATGGACAGAGGAACCTGGCAGGCTACAGTCTATGGGGTCGCAAAGCGGCGGACACGACTGAGCGACTTCTTCAGTAAGGCAATACCCTTCTAGTACCCTTCCTGATGCTCTTGCATGTTTTCTACCCTGGCTCTTGGGATCATGAACCATTCCTAGCTTTGTGTGGTCTCTAGATATTCCTCCTGCTTCCTTACAACATTGTGTTGCCCAGCCAAAAGGTAGTTTGCTTATGCTCTGATCAGTACTCAGCAGGTGTCGAGGGCGCTCTTTCTGTAGCTCTTTTTGCTGTGGTGGCTCTTCTCTGCCATGCAAATTCTAACTGCCTTGGCCTCTCCAGATTCTTGTCTCTGTCTCTTCAATTCACAGAGCTCTGGCCTCTGTTTGGATTCTCTCTCCCTGTGTTGTGGTTTGGAAACTCTCTCCAGGAAGTAAGCTGAAACAACCATAGAACTTAACTAATTTATTCCCTTCTCTCAGGGATCACTGCTTTCTGCTGCCACTTGTTCAGTATCTGAAAATCATTGTCTGGTATATTTTGTTTCACTTTTTAGTTATTTGAGATACGGGTGTAAATCTGGTCCTTGTTCTATATTGACTGGCAGTGAAAGTCCTTGACATTTTTTCCAAACTAAAGCTCATGAATACATTGTTCATAAATGCTATATTTTAAATTCAAAGTTTAATCTAGGTACACTTGGAGAGATTGGAGTATTATTTTGCACCATCACTTGAAAAAGTTTTAATACATATTTTTGACAAAATTACCAGAAAGACCTATATTGATGTTTGAATTATTCTATTTCTTACATTGGGAACTAATAAAAACATTTTCCAGGAATTTAATCTTTGCTGAAGTCTAGTGCTTACTGAATTATCATGGAAGTCTTGGTGAAAAAAATACTAAAAATTCAGTGAAACAAATCAATTAAGATTTTGTAATGAACTAACTAAATTGGTGACTTTATAGTATTCATTCACTATTTCATCCGTCAAAAATGCAAATGTCTGAATAAAATAATGTTTAGAAGTTATAATTTTAAAACCTCAAATGTTGATTTTATATTATTAATTATACTCACTTTTAAAAGAGATGCCTATCAAAATTAATGTTTAGCAAATTAAGCTTTGAGCCAAGAAATCATATATTACAAGGGCTTCATTTCTATATGAACAAATATAATTTGAGCTTGAGTCAAACCCACATGTTTTCCAATCATCCTTACTCTACCTCTGAATGCTAATATGAGAACACAAAAACTCTTCTCATGAATTTTTAATGTTAGTTTCACTTCCAGTTAACACAGTATTAAAATAGTATTCCCCTAAATATACACTCTACGAGAAAGTAATGTGACAGCAATAAAAATGCAAACATATTCTCTAAACATATAGATGCCAAGATAGTTGTTGTTGTTTTAATATTATCCTTAACCATTTGTATATCACCATGTGACTGCAGTGGTATAGTTTTTGAACAAGAAGGTGAGCTGTGAATTTTTTTTCTCTTTCAGACCACTGAATCATAGTTCTAATGACTCTAAAATAAAATTTAAAGACAAGGAAGTTCATTATATTCAGTATTGTAAGGGAGGCCTCAGAAGGTATAATTTATCCCTTGACTTCAAATTTTAAAACAGATTTAATTATTTTTATTATAAAACTAATTAGTGTGTATCAGTGAAAAATTTAAAACTAGAAAGAAGTTGGGAGTTGGAAAGTCATAGTTTCACTACCCACAGAAGAGGAACTTTAACAGAAGTAAGGTCTTCTGAATTAACATTAAGTAATTTTAAGTAAGAGACAGAGATTAGTAGTAAACTATAAAAATTAAACAAGGTATAACAAAAAAGAAATTTTAGACTAAGTGTGACAAATGTTTTTGTCTGTTGGAATGTGTAATTATTTGGATTTTAAAAGTCAACTTAATGTCTAAAGTCTGGAATTAATTTATTTGGTGGGGAATCAAGACAGGGAGGAGGACGTGTTTTGAGTTAGTCTGATTTCCATCCGGTTGCACACTGGCTGTTTTAAAGGAATTACAGTGTGAATGCCCAGTTACTTAGAGGCAAGACATAATATTTGAGGAGTTAATGGTGAATTACTGAGTTCAGTACCTCTTGATTGGGAATCAAGACAGGGAGGAGGACGTGTTTTGAGTTAGTCTGATTTCCATCCGGTTGCACACTGGCTGTTTTAAAGGAATTACAGTGTGAATGCCCAGTTACTTAGAGGCAAGACATAATATTTGAGGAGTTAATGGTGAATTACTGAGTTCAGTACCTCTTGACTTCTTTTTTCCAGTTCTTTATTGTCCCAAGACTGAAAAAGTTAATATAAATTTTTGTTGAGTATAGAATGTGGGAATTGGGAGAATGAGAGAAAAACATGAATTTTTCTGCTGAAATTTGAAGATATCCCCAGACATAACATCAAATGTATTATTATTTGGAAATAACTCTGAAAGGCTCTATTGATCTTTGCAACTTGAGAAGTGACGATGTTTGAATTTGTACATATATACGTACAGCAGTCATATACCCTCCTTACTTGTGTGCTAGTCTTAGTGTAATAGTTGATATTAATTATTTATAATCCTCAAAATTGGATATTATTATTGATTTATTCCCATAATTTCTTCTTTGATTGTAGTTGATAACAGTGTCTTTTATTTATTTAATGGTAACAAGTAAACTCATTTTGTAGGCTTCTTCTGAGCATTATGAGATTAACCATCTTTGAGAGTCTGAGTTGGCAGTTTCTTGATTTATATCTTAGCTCTCATTTACAGTGTTTGATCCTTTAGTGTTTGATGGCTTTTCACTGTGAGCCAATCTTGAAGCATTAACTGTGAGACTTTTTGAGATATATTAAGGCAAGTTTACCTATATAGATGCTTTTGCTAGGAGCTTGTTTACTACCAAAACCTGGATCACTTTAATTGACTTTCAGATGTGGGTATTTTGGACCATAGAGAAAGCCTGATTTTTCTGAGACAGGCTTGCGGTTAGGAAGGGAAGACCATTCCATTTCTCTGACCTTTCTCTGCTCTCCACTCAAATAATGCTGTGGCATGCAAGTGTCTCTACAGGCTCTATAACCAGGACAGTTTCTTTCAGGCACTGACCGTAGTGTCCTCTCTTCAGGGGTTCTGACTTTGGTGGACTTTTTTTGATCGACTTAGGTCCTAGACCTTTGTCTCTCTCCCCCAACTGTGAGCCTTTCAAATTTTGATCGTTAGTTTGTCAGGGATTTGCAAACAGTCCTGGATAGATTCCTACTCTGGAGTTTATTTCCTCTGAGTATGCAGTTTTTTGTGTTTCTGGGTTGAGGAATTTCTTAATTGTCTCCTCTTGCTCAGACAGACATTAAAGTGATTTCCAAAAATGCTATTCACTTGTATTAGATATATTACGCTGAAAGATTTTTCACTTGATTTCTTGTCCTTCATAGGTGCCAGAAACAATTCAAACTTCAGTGTTTTATCTTGTTTATAATTTTAAATTTGTTTTTCTCCATTTTATTTTGAATTTGGATATGTAAAGAAATTGATAATGACTGATTTTTATCATGCTTGATTTTTATTTACTTTACTGATTTTTATTTTACTTGAATCTTAAAATATTGCTTTTCGAAATGTCATAGAAACTAAGGTACTTCAATTTGTAAGCAACTTGAGAACTTTTGCCTACTCTAGAATTATTAATACCTTGTTTTAGTGGGTGTTATGTGTATTTATGAGACAAAGTTACTGAGGAATACTGTGTGTGGACTTAATCTAAAATAACTTTATTTCTTGCAAGTATTTATGAAACTGAAACTACTTGAGGCCTGATTATAGCTTCTGCCTCTAATAAATCAAGACTTCATTTTTGACTTTGGAGTCTTGGTACTTAGTTGGAAATACCCTGTTTCTAAGAATTGCCTGTAATCATTGAGTCCAGAACATTTACTGGATGTGAGTCTAGCAATTATGATATTCTACATACATGTAGAAAAGGAAGTGGGCTCTGTGGTGAGATTTTTTGGGTGATGCCTGCTGACCAAATGATTCCCTCCTCTTTTTAACTGGTGCTCAGCAATGATAGTTTTAGCCACTTTACATATACAGCAAAAGCAGGAGTGACTATCTTCAGATAGTTCAGGGAAAGGGCAGGATTTGTAGATATCAGCCTGCTCTCTCCTTAGCATGGATTTGATTGTAAGATAAAGTAAATGTCATTTCCCAAGGTTGAGAGCCTAGGGGGAAGAGATTTCAGACAGATATATTTCTAGGGAAAGAAGAGGAATCAATTTTACCTTGTTTGGACAATTTACTGTTGTGAAAGAATAGCAACCAGAATTTTCTAAGATTGGAGGAAAATGGGTAATTGTTAATAGTATGTAAATTCTTTGTAGTTATTTTTACTTTTTCTGCCAAAGTAAACCAGGATTGCAGTTTTTCCTAGCAATACAATTTTCTAATTAAACTTTTTATTTTGTTTTGGGGAACAGTTAGTTAACAAACAATGTTACGATAGTTTCAGGTGAACAGGGAAGGGACTCAGCCATACGTATACATGTATCCATTCTCCCCTAAACTCCCCTCCCATCCAGGCTGCCATGTGACATTAAGCAGAGTTCCATGTGCAGTACTGTAGTAGGTCCTTATTGGTTATCCATTTTAAATATAGTCATGTAAACATATCCAATTCCCTAACTATCGCTTCCCTCCATCTTTCCTCCCAGCAACCAAGAGTTCATCCTCCAAATCTATGAGTCTCTTTCTGCTTTGTGAGTAAATTGTTTTCTATCATTTCTTTTAGATTCCACATATAAGAGATGTCATACGATATTTCTCTTTCTCTCTATGACTTACTTCACTCAGTATGACAATCTCTATCTAGGCCCATCCACGTTGCTGCAAATGGCATTATTTCATTCTTTTCAATGGCTGAGGAAATTCCATTGTATACATCTTCTTTATGCATTCACTCCTCTGTTGATGGACATTTAGGTTGCTTCTGTGTCTTGGATATTGTGAATAGTACTGCAGTGAGCATTGGGGTGCGTGCCTAGCAATGCAATTTTCATTAGGCAAAAAGTCCTCCACAAAATCAGTTAGGCAGGTTAGGCAAAAAAATTGGTTAGACAGGTGGAGACAGTAGCAGAATCTTTTTCCTAAAGCTCAACCAGGTACATTGGTTGGTGAGACGTCTCTGTCATCTCAAATATATTTCTGTTTCTGGTCCAAGACAGTTGTTCCAGTGGTCACCATTTCCAGTCAATGAGAAAAGAGGAAAATTCAAGATAGGCTGCTTGTCTGAAGGAGATAATGCTAAAGCTGCATGCATCAATTTCATGTACATCATATTAGCCTGAACTCGGTCATATAGTCACACCTAGCTGCAAAAGAAGCTAAGAAATGAAAGCTTGGGCTTGACAACCATGTACCCATCAAAAACCCAGACGCTACTGTAAAAGAAAGGAGAAGAAAGAATACTGGTTTACAATCAGTGGTCTGTGCTACACTTACACTTGGCATTAAAGTGTTTATTATTGTTAGCTAAGAGACTTTAAAAAAAATTAAAATAATAGAAACGTGCTTGGCTGGCTGAAACAAAAATGGAGAATGTATTATAAAGACAGAGAGTTTGTGTGAGAATGCAGCTGGACCTCAGGAAGAAACTAGAAACAGGAACTGGAAATTGTCATGATCTTCCCATGTCTGCATCTCTGCTTCTTTCTGCAGTTTTGATTCGTTCTGTTGCCATAGCCTGCCTTTTTGTGATTGTCAGGCCACATAAAGAAAAGAGCATGCAGAATCCCAGAGGTAACCTGCGAAATTCCAGCAGCATGCAGAACTCATTTGGCTTCTCTGAATCCCAATTCTAGGTTTGGTTTCTAAGTGGGGGAATTTGGTCCAACTAGGGTCAAGTCTCTACCTTGGTCCACTTAACTGTGGCAAAGAGGTATTGAATGATGCAATTGTTGCTGGTAGAGCCCCACGATGTGTGGGGATGCATTCTGAAAAATAAGATGGTGCTCCTTAGAATGTGTCCACAATGCCAGCCTTATTAGTCTCCATAGAAATCCAGCACTTCAAAGAGAGCCCTTATCTTTTGTGCCTAGCTCTTCCAGTTTACTGATAAAGTGAGTGCTCCTAGGGACAAGCAGAATTCATAGCAAATTCTCATCAGTTGGGAGTTGTGAAGAAAATGCTGAAGATGTACATTTTTTCACTGTATGGTCAATCTTGTATCACAGAAAACTGTGCTTGAGGAAAGAACAGCTCTGCAGCTGTCATTTGGTAGCTGACCTGATTCTAACAGCTAAGGCATAGTGTTCTGTTTATCCTAAACAGCACCAGCATGTGCTGAGGTCACTCTGGGATCAAATAGACAAAACAAAAACCAAACCCACAACAATGGCCAAACAACTCCCTCTAATGGCTAACAGGAATGACTACATTTGTTAACCAATTAAAGGTTTAGACAATCTGTGTTTTCCCTGATTCCTATGCTGATATCCGACCACTGAATTATCCTGATAACATTCAATCTAAAACTAAAAATGTGTCTTTGAACTGTTCTTAAAAATCACCTAACACAAGCCCAACCCCTCTAACCAGCTCCCTGTAGCACCTTTGGACTGAAGTGTTTCCTAGTTCCCCAGGGAACATGGTCTCTCTGGATGCAGCAAGTAATCAATCTAACTTTGTTTGACTATAGCATAGTCCTTGGTTGGTGATGCATCTCTAAGGCATATGATTGAAAGAAAACCAACAAAAAACAAAACAAAACAAAAAAGTGCATACACAGAGACTCTTTGTCCCTTTGAACTTCTGTACAGATGTACTGTGCATGCTTTAGGCTGGTGAGTTGGTTTGTTTGGAAGATGATTGCTTGTGTCTGTGCTCAGTTGCTTCAGTCCTGTCCAGCTTTTTGCGACTCTGTGGACTGTAGCCTGCCAGACTCCTCTGTCCAGACAAGAGTACTGAAGTGGGTTGCCATTTCTTTTTCCAGGGGATCTTCCTGACCCAGGGATCGAACCTGTGTCTCCTGCATTGCAGGCAGACACTTTACCCTCTAAGCCATCAGGGAAGCCAAGTACCCATGAAAGACTATTTATTATTTGTAACATTAACACAGTGATGAGAATATAATAGCTTTAATTGCTCCAGCTCCTTTTCACAGTTTCAGATATTTAAAATTACTCAAGTAACGTAAGTTTGGAAATGACAATTAGCCTTTAAATTTTTACTTTTAATTGCTGCATCATGACTAACTGATATACGCCTCTTGTGAATTCCTGGAACAACTGCAGCACTTACTTATCCTGCAGTATTAATTCGCATCTAACAGGTATGATTCTCTCATTTGTGTCCCACTGTTTGCGACCCCATGGACTGCAGCACGCCAGGTCTCCCTGTTCATCACCAACTCTGGCAACCTACTCAAACTCATGTTCATCGTATCAGTGATGCCATCCAGTCATCTCGTCCCCTTCCCCTTCCGCCTTCAGTCTTTCCCAGCATCAGGGTCATTTCCAGTGAGTCAGTTCTTTGCATCAAGTGGCCAAACTATTGCCATTTCAGCTTCAGCAATAGTCCTTCCAATGAATATTCAGGACTAATTTCCTTTAGGATGGATTGGTTAGATCTCCTTGCAGTCCAAGGGACTCTCAAGAGTCTTCTCCAGCACCACAGTTCAAAAGCCTCAGTTCTTCAGCACTCAGCTTTATTTATAGTCCAATTCTCACATCCATACCTGACTATTGGAAAAACCAAAGCTTTGAGTAGATGGACCTTTGATGGCAAAGTAATGTCTCTGCTGTTCAATATGCTGTCTAGGTTGGTCACAACTTTTCTTCCAAGGAGCAAGTGCCTTTTAATTTCATGGTTGCAGTCACCATCTGCAGTGATTCTGGAGCCCCCTCAGAATAAAGTCTGCCACTGTTTCCATTGTTTCCCCATCTATTTGCCATGAAGTGATGGGACTGGATGCTATGATCTTAGTTTTCTGAATGATGAGTTTTAAGCCAGCTTTTTCACTTGCCTCTTTCAGTTTCATCAAGAGGCTCTTTAGTTCTTCACTTTCTTCCATAAATGTGGTGTCATCTACATATCTGAGGTTATTGATACGTCTACCAGCAATCTTGATTCCAGCTTGTGCCTCATCCAGTCCAGTGTTGCTCATGATGTACTCTGCATATAAGTTAAATAAGCAGAGTGACAATATGCAGCCTTGACCTACTCCTTTCCCGATTTGGAACCAGTCTGTTCTTCCATGACCAGTTCTAACTGCTCCTTCTTGACCTGCATATGGATTTCTCAGGAGATAGGTCAGGTGGTCTGGTATTCATATCACTTTAAGAATTTTCCACAGTTTGTTGTAATCCACACAGTCAAAGGCTTTGTCATAGTCAATAAAGTAGAGGGCATAGATTGTGTCATA
>SJYC01114969.1:0-31587 GCA_006408675.1 Madoqua kirkii | reverse complement strand
AGCAGCATTCCATTCTCATAATTTGTAGGGCACTGGAGGGCGTATCCCAAGAAGCCCGAAAAACATGTTTCCGCCTAAAAATACTTAGGACCATACGGAGAGTGTCCTGAGAGGACCGGAAAGCAGCATTCCATCCTCATAATTCGAAGGGCACATTGGGGTGTATCCTGAGGCACCAGGGAAGCGGGATGTCCTCTTTGAATTCGGAGATCACTAGGGAACGGACGCCGAGGGGATGGGAAGATGTGTATAAGAGACAGTTCCTAAACTATACTATACTATAAAATAATAATAATAGTTATTAAGATAATAATAAGAATTTTATTTTCAAATGTTGTTTATCTTTCAGTCATTTTTTTCCTCCCAACTTATTTTTTCCTTATATTTGAGTTGCATTCATTCTGTGTATTTCTTTAAGTCTTTTTAAATGTGTTAAAAGCAACAGGTAAATGAAGGTCCTGTGTCCACCATTATAAGTGTTTCTCAAGATCAGTTTCCAAACTTCTGTCCATTTGTCTCCAAGGGCCCTAAAATACGGCTATCCAAGGCCTGAGAGCTATTTTCAACATATCAATAAGTGGATTTTTGGAAAATTTAACATTTATATTAAATTATTAATCACCTGTCTTGGGAATACCAGTTTGAACAACTTTGAACCTAAGTCATAATTAAGCTCACATGGATTTATTTTATTAGTGAGTGTATTACAAGAAACTTTGTGAAATGCTTTGCTGAAATTAAGAACTGCAAATGAACCAGTTCATCCTAAAGGAGATCAGTACTGGGTGTTCCTTGGAAGGACTAATGTTGAAGCTGGAACTCCAGTACTCTGGCTACCCCATGAGAAGAGTTGACTCATTGGAAAATACCCTGATGCTGGGAGGGACTGGGGGCAGGAGAAGAAGGGACAACAGAGAATGAGATGGTTGGATGGCATCACTGACTCAGTGGACATGGATTTGGGTAAACTCTGAGAGTTGGTGATGGACAGGGAGGCCTGGCGTGCTGCGGTTCATGAGGTCTCAAAGAGTTGGACATGACTGAGCTACTGAACTGAACTGAGCTGATGTCTTTCTGACAATCACCTCAGGAAGATATATCACTAATCTGATTTTATATACTAGTGGGTTAGTTTTGTAGATGAGTCATAAGAAATTACCAAAAACTTGGTCACTTAAAACAATAGAAATGTATTTTCTCACAGTTCTGGAGGCTAGATGTCCAAAATCAAGGTGTTGTCAGGAGTGTTTCCTTTTTGAGAATGGAGAGGGAGATTTTCATGCTCCTCTCCTGGCACAGTTTCAGTATCTGCCTCTGTCATCAGAAAGTATTCTTCCATCTGTGTCTGTCTTTTCTGTGTCTTTTCTCCTCTTCGTTTCAGGGCACTAGACATATAGACTAAGGGCTCACTTTCCTCCAGTATGATCACTCTTTGTGATACTATGGACTATACCTTGCCAGTTTCCACTGTCCATGGGATTCTCTAGGCAAGAATACTGGAGTGGGTTGCCATTCCCTTTTCCAGGGGATCTTCCTGACCCAGAGATTGAACCTGCGTCTTGTATGTCTCCTGCACTGGTAGGTGGGTTCTTTACCACTAGCACCACCTAGGAAGCCTCCAGTATGACCTCATCTTAATTTGCAACTTAATTACATCTGAAAGGAATATGTTTCCAAATAAGGTCATATTGATAGGTACCAGAGCTTAGGACTTCAACAGATTCTTGAGGGGAACACAGTTCATCCCACAGCAAATAGGGGGAAAGATAAATCATTAAAGTACCTGGGGTACCCATATATAACAAGAGTCCAAGACGTCTATCTTCATACAATGTTCTTTTGACGTCATGCAGTACTGCTTCCTAATGATTTACACTTTATTTTTCATGGCTTCCTAGACTATCTGTTTAATAAATCTGCTTTGAATTTCATGGGGTCTAAAAATCAAGCTCACTAGTTCTTGGTATCCAAATATATGATTTCCTATTTTTAATAAGTTATTCTTATCACTAACTTTGGTTCCTCATATAATTTCCTTGTTCTAAGCTTACAGAGTTATTCTGGGCCTGGACACGAATTTAATTTTTTTAGATTGGTTTGCTGATCCCTTATTATCTTTCCTCCTATACTAGTCTTCAATTTCATTTTGATTACGGCTCTGTATATTTGAGTTCAAAGCATTGTTCAGAGTTGAGTCGTTCTGCTCTTCTGTGTGTATATCCATTGGCCTGTAATTTTTCACAGAAGTTGTTGATGTCTTCCTAGATCCACCTCCCCTTTATAATTCTTCTGTCTTCCAGGAAAAGATTGGTAGTTCAAAGGGAAATATGAAGTGTCTTTCAATTCCTATTATGATCCAGATGGGGGTTCCAACTACATTAAAAAATGACATAAGAAATCTTGCTCTCAAGCAACTTGCATCCTCATATGGGGAACACAATAGAGCAAATAGGCAATTATAATAATGCCCAGTAGCTGCTACAAAAACAGTTGAGCAAAGATGTCCCTATCACAAGTAGAGGACCGTACCTAGCTTTGAAAAAATAATACCATGTTGTAATTAGCTATACTGTGTGCCATATTATTTCCTTATTTTTTCAGATTATTATCTAGTTTTCAAAGGCATATGCTTTTAAAAATATATTGTACTATGCTGAGGAGTGAATCTATCACACTGAGCATCTAATTTTTATTTTTGCCTTACAGTAATATGGACATAGTAAGCAAATAAAAACAGTATTTTTAGAGTTGAACATTAACCTCTCTATTATTTTTTTTTTCAGATTTGTATCAATGATATAGGTCTCTAGAGAAAAATCAGAAAAGCAAAGGTTGGTATGATATCTTATAAATGCTTAAGCCACAGTTTATCTAAAAGTGGTTATTTAAAGATATGTTAGAGCATTAATTCTGAATTCACTGGGGTTGCATTTGTTTAATCCAGTCACTTTTCATTATTACAGTGTCTTACGTGATGAGAGATTTTATAGAGACTAGAGAGTAAAAGATGTTTTTTTCCCAGAAATATACTGAACAGAAATACTAGTTTGTTTTTCCCCAGAAATTATATGAATAGCTATTAGCTACACATTCAGTTCCTCTAGCAGCTTCCTTGTTTTATTTCCATGGGTTTTTAAGAGGTGACTTCTAGGACAGTGTTGCTCTTCAGTCTGTGATAGCTCAAGTCAGAAATGGACAGAGGAAAACGTAGCATCTATTGTGGTCTGTTTTTCTATGTGACAATTGTTCCTATTTTGTGTTTGTTTCTCCTTTAATGAGGATACAACTTTCATCCAGGGAGATGTATGGGTCACTTGTTAGTGCACTTAAATGCACTTAAGGTGCTCCAGCAGCTGGAAATTGTGACTTGTAGTTGAATTATTTTTGCACAGCGAATGGTTTTCCTTTTGACATATTTTAATATACTTGCACACTGAGAGCAAGAGTGGATGAACAGAAAACAGACTGTTTTATTAACCCAGCAGTCACCTTTGAGGTTTGTACATGTCCACTTTTTTTCTTGCCTTTGTACATAATCCCAAGAGACTGGTACCTGGCTTTGCTCAGAATAACAAAGTCAGGCGCAAATCTCCAAACACAATTGTTAGCTGAATGCCAACTGTTTCTTCTCATCTTCTTTTCTTTTAACTTGAGCATTAAGAATTGCATCTTTATGAGTGAACCATAGCCATTAAAGAATGTGTTTGTTTTTCTATTTCAGATGCTTCCCCTATCATTTACTAGATTAAGGATGTGTAATCTCAGGTGATAAAAGAAAATATTTTTGTGCATGTTTTTGGCAGAGCTTCTTTTTTTTTCCTCTTTGTTGCAACTCATTAGTAGTGAAAAGAAGAGAAAAATGTGTTGCAAACTTTGAGCAGACTCCAATTTTAAGTGTAAGAGCAGTTAGGAGAAAAGGAGAGGAGACTTCAGTCAGCCAGGAAGCCAGGGCCACACACACAATTCCACATATCATTTTCATACAAACCAATGCTTCTGAGACTTTTCCCAATAAGACCAGAAATTTCTTCAAGTCAGTTACCATCCTTTTTCAAGCTATATATCTTAATACATATATATCTATGATTTCTAAGTAAATGTAGTAGGTAATCACCTATTTTTAAATTCATACATTTAAATTGTACTCAAAAATTGAGTGGAAAATAAGGATAAAAATTCAGAGCCTCCCCTCAATTCCCTGTAATGGTTCATTTAACAGCATGTAAATATTAGGGCAAAAAAACATTCAAAGTACATAATTTTCTATTTCCTATCATCATCCTATAATCAACATTATCATTAAGATAATGCTCAGTTCAGTTCAGTCACTCAGTCGTGTCCGACTCCTTGCCACCCCCTGGACTACAGGAGCCAGGCCTCCCTGTCCATCACCAACTCTCGGAGTTTACTCAAACTCATGTCTATTGAGTTGGTGATGCCATTCAACCATCTCAGTCTCTGTCATCTAGTCCCCTTCTCCTCCCACCTTCAATTTCTCCCAGCATCAGGGTCTTTTTGAATGAGTCAGTTCTTCACATCAGGTGGCCAAAGAATTGGAGTTTCAGCTTCAGCATCAGTCCTTCCAATGAGTATTTAGGACTGATTTCCTTTAGGATGGACTGGTTGGATCTCCTTGCTGTCCAAGGGACTCTCAAGTCTTCTCCAACACCACAGTTCAAAAGTGTAAATTCTTTGGTGCTCAGCTTTCTTTATAGACCAACTCTCACATCCATACATGACTGCTGGAAAACCATAGCTTTGACTAGATGGACCTTTGTTGGCAAAGTGATGTCTCTGCCTTTTAATATGCTGTCTAGGTTGGTCATAGCTTTTCTTCCAAGGAGCAAATGTCTTAATTTCATGCTGCAGTCACCTGCGGTGATTTTGGAGGGTCCACCCCCCCCACAAATAAAGCCTGTCACTGTTTCCACTGTTTCCCCATCTATTTGCCATGAAATGATGGGACGAGATACCATGATATTAGTTTTCTGAATGTTGAGTTTTAAGCCAACTTTTTCACTCTCCTCACTCACTTTCATCAAGAGGCTCTTTAGTTCTTTGCTGGTGTCATCTGCATATCGGAGGTTATTGATATTTCTCCTGGCAATCTTGATTCTAGCTTGTGCTTCATCTAGTCCAGCATTTCTCATGATGTACTCTGCATATAAGTTAAATAAGCAGAGTGACAAGATACAGCTTTGAGGTACTCCTTTCCCAATTTGGAACCAGTCTGTTGTTGCATGTCCAGTTCTAACTGTTGCTTCTTGACCTGCATACAGATTTCTCTGGAGGCAGGTCAGGTGGTCTGGTATTCATATCTCTTTAAGAATTTTCCACAGTTTGTTGTGATTCACACAGTCAAAGGCTTTGGCACAGTCAATAAAGCAGAAATAGATGTTTTTTCTGGATAATGTTACTACTTGATATTTTGAAGCATTTTATACTATACAAAGAAGTTGTGATATCATCTTATTTGGCAATGTAAACCAATTGGTGAGCTGTGTCGTGTGAATAGGAAGTTTATTAAGAAATGATAAGCTTTCTCAAGTCATTTGAAGACTTTAAAACACAAGTAAGTGCTAAAGTGTAAAGAAAGGATGCCATCTTTGAGTTGAAATTCTGGGTCTCTATTGCTGACTGTGATACTGGGTCTTTTAAAGCGTTGCTTTGTTGAATTGTTCAATTTGAAATAATAATTATGTGAAAAAGTGGTTATGAATTTTGAAAATTACTTTTTGTACAGGGTCTATCTTAGTGTGCAAACCTAGCAAATGCATTTTAGATGGAATTTTTGCACTGAAGTAGGAGGTTAGAGTACCTAACTTTGAAGTCCATTGCAGTGAGTGTATGACTGTAAGGCTGCTGCTAAGCTGCTGCTGCTGCTAAGTCGCTTCAGTCGTGTCCGACTCTGTGTAACCCCATAGACGGCAGCCCGTCAGGCTCCACCGTCCCTGGGATTTTCCAGGCAAGAGTGCTGTAGTGGGGTGCCATTGCCTTCTCCGACTGTAAGGCTAGTGACTTTTAAAAAGGAAAACACTGAATCAATGACAGAGGCAAGATAGAAAACCACTTCTTCTGACTCCCAGTAAACTTCTAGAGTTCAGTTTAATATTTGAGCAGCTACTTTTGGCCAAGTTCTTGAGCTATAGTTATAGTGTACAAGTATGAAAAAGAGAGACTTTGCTGCTATGTAGATTTTATAAATGTAGAAGGTAAATAAATAAATACAATGAAAAGCTAAAGTACCATAGGTGTGGTGTCTTATAATTGCACATAGATTTGGTGACATCATGAAAGGCTTTTTTATTGTGGAGGCATTTGAGTTGGGCCTAAAAGGATTGCTCCATTCTCAGGGAATAACTATATCAATCACATTTCCTTGTTTTTATGTTAAATCTATTAAAAGTAAGACTATTTCATTAACTTTTAGGGAAAGTTTGACCATAAATGCTTATTTGTTGCAAATTAAGCTTTTAAAAATCATTGCTTCTTAACATAATGGAGATGTTTTGTTTATAATTATTGCTGGCTATATTATGCTTCTCTTTTTAGTTCATGTAACTTTCTTTTCTAAAATATGTGTAATTGGGCATCTTTTAATATAAAAATTACACAAGATTCTGAGTTCTATAATCTTTTTTTTGAGTCTTATAATCTTTATCTTTTCAGGGAATCTTCATCATTATCCTCAAATCCTCACTTTCATAAACCTAAAATTTTAGCACTTTTCAAGAAGCACCCCGCTAATACTTTCCAATATTATTCTTAATTTTTAAATAATCCAGTAGAGTAGCTATGAGCCTTATTTTTCAGGTAATAAAATGAGGCTCAGAGATTTTAGGAAATTAGCTCAAAATAGTACATTTAGAAAAAAATGTTATTGTTCTATGACATTGTGGCAGTTATTATTTGTCCATCTGGTTGAGGTTTACCACTTTCTCACTAGCTTTATTAGTGAGGACTCAGGTGATGTCCAGTAGGAACAACCCAGCTGGAAGTAGATTAAGTCACAAAGAGAATATGTTGACTGCTATCACTAGGAAGGATAGCTGATATCAGAGGTGACTGTAACAGAATACCATTGAAAGAAAAAGTGAAAGTATTTGTTGCTCAGTCATGTCTGACCCTTTGCGAGCCCATGGACTGTAGCTCTCCAGGCTCCTCTGTCCATGGAATTCTCTTAAGAAACTTCAAATACTGGTAAGGAGTGTTCATTTCTCATCTGTATTTTTCTCTACATATTGCCAATTCCTCCTTGCAGCACACTGTGTGGGTTTCATTCTGTTTAGGCCCACATCCTCACAACTTGTCACATAGGAAAATAGAGGCTTATATGAATTACTCAGCTCCATTGTGAAACATTTCAGATAAAAATTTGTTGGGATCTCATTTCCAGCACTTGACCTGATCATTAAGGTGATGGTGATGATATGATCAGTTTTCATTAGGCAGGTATTCACTTTTGTGGCTGTAGAGAGAGATGGAAGGAACAATATGTTGTTAGAATAAGGAAGGGGGCACTTTATAAACGTGGTTCCAGAAATTACTATGAGTCAGGCAGTCATTCCAGTTTGTGGCTATTAACACAGGTCATTATGGTAGCCATTCTTGTTACCAAAGTTAATTTTCTACCCATAAACACATTAACTGATTATATGTGTTAAATCACATCTTCAGCGTAGGGGGCTTTGTCTAATTTTGTCCATTAAGCTGAGGTCTGTCAAATTTGATTTGAATATATGAGGCTGGTTTGAGCCAGACATATTTTATATTTCTTAAACATTTGTTATTTATCTAAGGTAGAAAATTCTGTTTCTGACTGAAAATAGGACCAACTTCTAAACAGAAAAGAGCTAAAGATAAAATGTAATGGATACTTTTTAGATTTTGTATAAATAATATATGGACAGGCACACCTTTACAGTGAGCCCATTTTGTCAGCTCCGGCTTTTGTTAGCACGTGCTACTGTCTCAGAGACTGATCAATGCTTCGTTATGTGATAAAAATTTAATTTCTGGGTTTAAATAGCTGAGGATAAGATCTTTGTCTGACTTTATGAAGGCCTTCCCACTTTGAAGCTCTGACGTCATCAGTCAGAACACACTTTTGAATTTTTAAATGCTGAAGCACACTACCGTAAAAGAGGCTAAACTTTAGTGACCCATACTATGCCAAATGCATTTTAAATACTATGAGGCTTCTTAACATATTTAATATAAGTTTCAAGAAATATTTATAATTTATTTTAAGGAATGAAATATGGCTCTTTTAAGGTATGTGAAACAGAGTCTTCTTTAAAGTAGAACAATTATTTCTTTCTAAGCTCTGTCATGAGCCAATCCTAAGTTGTGTCCAGCTCTTTGCAACCCCATGGACTGCAGCATGCCAGACTTCTCTATCCTATACTGTCTACTAGAGTTTGCTCAAATTTATGTCCAATGTGTCAGTGATGCTATCAAACTGTCTCATCCTTTGTTGCCCTCTTCACCTTTTGCCTTCAATCTTTCTCAGCATCTGTCCTCTTAGATTGTCAATTTTACTTTGTTGATAACTTGTAGAGAGAATAAAAACTATGAGAAAACCATACTCTTTTGTTTTCTATAATGATTTAACATTTTTCTTGACTTTCTTACTCCCAATATTGCATTTTACTGGGTGGTTGTGAATGTTGATAGATGGAGAGGAGGAGATGGCTAATTTTACTGGGAAAAAATTTAACTCTCTAACCTGAGTAACTTCTTCCCTGATGCTCTTTGCCTGGCATGGCTACTAGGCTTCCTGTTATCTCCCACTACCAAGTTGGAGCTAATTAGATTCATGATCTGCCTCCAGAAGAAGCAGCATCAATGGTCAATGCCAGTGGACCTTGGACATCAGTCACAGAGCCTAGGGATCTGCTGGGATATTTGTCAAGTCATCATTTCTGATTGGCTGTGGTGATTAATACTATCATAAATGGAAGACGAAGCAAAATCCCTCTTGTTTATGTTTCTTCTCTCTAACGCTTCACTGCATGCACAAAAATGGTTTTGTCCCAGAATAGGGAATTAGGATCCTCATATCTGTCATCTTATCTCCTTTTGTCTTCTTACTATATATATTTTTTCTTTTGGTGAAAACATATTACTTTTAGCTTGATCTGCCAAGGACTTCCTATGTCTTCATTTTTTTAGTGTTGGCATTTGTCTTTACTTTTCTCTGGAATCATAGGGAAGGAGGGCTGCAGGGAAGGAAGCTGGGATACAAAAAATGAAAAATCCACAAGAGGTGTGTATCAAGGATATTAATTCTGTTGGCTGTGCTGTGCTGCATTCAGTCGTGTCCAACTCTGAGACCCCATAAACTATAGCCTGCCAGGTTCTTCTGTCCATGAGATTTCCCAGGCAAGAATATTGGAATAGGTTGCCATGCCCTCCGCTGGGGATCTTCCTGACCCAGGGATCGAACATACATCTCTTGTATCTCCTGAATTGACAGGCAGATTCTTTACCACTAGTGCCACTTGGGAAGCTGTATATTAACTCTGATGCAGAAGAATAAGTTGCTAAATCTTTCATGCTTAGATCATTTTGTCCAGTTTTACTTTGAATGTTCTACATTTGTTAAATAACCTATAGGATTTAGCCATTTCCTCCAGACATAGATTTCATTTACATTTATGCTGAAGAAATTATTGAAGTTATCTATTTCAAAAATTTCTTAAAACCCTTCTCTTTTTTCCTCATAAAACTCAGACTTAAAAAAGAAATGATATCAAGTGGCCTGTATATTATACTTAACATACTCTAAAGGCCCCTCCACCTCTAGTGATGAAAGGGATAGAAATTACAGAAGCTGAAGAGCTGCAAACATAAAGGGAGAACTATACACTGTTTAGTTGGACAGTGAGTTTGAGCAAGCTCTGGGAGTTGGTGATAGACATGGAAGCCTGGTGTGCTGCAGTCCATGGGGCCGCAAAGAGTAGACACAACTGATCGACTAAACTGAACTGATGCACTGTTTATAAAAATATGCTTTTGACCAGAGTGGAGAGTTTTCCACAAAGTTCCCTTTTGTTTAAATGTGAGGAAAGAATGGTTGGACCTGAGCAATAGGAGCTACTACTATCTGATTATGAGTAATGGATGAACTGAAATGGTAGCTGTGGCTTAACTAAGTTAATCCAAGTTATGATCAACTTCATAAGTATCAAGAAGACACCCAATCTCTGTAGTATTTTCTGAATAACACTTAGTAAACACCTGAGAATAGTAGCATCTAATACCCTGTGAAATATCTTCATAGCTCAAAAGCTTACTAAAGGAGTAGAATGGCTCACTGAAGCCAAAGGCACAAGAATGGGAGATATCTGTTTTCTTGAAGACCTCAGGTATAGATAGTTTGGCATGATGATTCTTATTAATCCTCCTTTTCAGGGCCTCTCTAGATTTAGGTAATGAAGCAGAGAGAATTTGGGGTAATATATTGTGGCACCTATAAAAATTATAATATTAATGTTTTTATTCACTTTGATTGGCCTGTAAGTTTAGCCTAATTTTCTTTTAATTATCTTGAGACATAGAAGATAGGTCACCTTTAACTTTACAGTCTTCCTCCATAAAGGTGAATACTGTTGTCCATTTTCAACTTTTTCTTGCATGTCTCCTTTTGAAGCTTTTAATAATTTATTATGATTTCAAATTATTCTGATTTCAAATTCTAAGGAATCTTCAAATTTTTCATAGCTACTTGAGATTGCATCATGGGGATTAACCAAAAAATTTTGCTAGAGTTTTAAAATAATATGTGTTCAACCTATAAATTTGTTTTGCTAATTCTGATGGCAACACAGCTATCATCATTAAAAATTACTTCTTAAATATGTAAGTCCAGATATACAGAGGCTAATTATTTCAGTAGCTTCCAATAGATAAATCATGGTGTCTAGATGTGGTAACTAATCCTGTGAGTGAAATATCAAACATGAATAATTGAGAAAAGCAGGATAGTGTGCATTTCCATTCCAAATTACACTTTTAATATTAATATATAACTATATTAAGGAAAGGTCTCACCTTGGTGTTTTGTTAATTGTTTTAGCTCACTGGATTCAACAGTTCCCAATTCCTCTTTTGCTTCCTTTTAACTTTTTAGATTCAAAGCACTTTTTTTCTACAGCTTTATTGAGACATGTCCAGCTTGATTGCATGCTGTGTAAGCAGCAGTATGGGCAGAGAAACTTTTTTGCTTTCCTGTGGTTTTATTAGGGAGAAACCTATCTGTTTTCTGCATCTTGGTTGGCTTCTGAATTGCAGCAGCTTCTCTCTGTCCATAAAGAACCTATTCCTATTCCCTCCCCATTTCCCTGGGCCCCCAGCCCTTCTCTCCTGCTTTCCTTTGTGTGCTGCATCTTCTCACCTCTCCTTTAAAGTGTTCCACTATCTTTTGGGCACTTGTTATCACCATGTGCTGTTTTATTTTTTATACAAATCCTCAGAATATCTATCATGTTGGAGATTTTCACTCATTTATTTAATATTTAACTGGCTCAATCCTTGAAAATACATGTTACATGAGTGAATGGACCTTATTTATGTTATAGATGCAGTTCTGGGGATTAGAACAGAGTAGGTGCTTACAAAATATCTGTTTAATAAATTGTTTCCCTTGAAAATGTTTTTGAGATTCATTGCTTCTCTCTTTTCACATCATCCTGAGGCAAATGTAACTGCTACCATGGTTTAAATAAAGTAAATGCTGCTTGCCTAAAAATATTTGTCTTCAATTTACAGCCCTTCTCTGAGCTACCCATCCAAACATCCAACTGCTTTTATCTAGATACCTCTTCAAACTTAATCCAACTGGATTAGTAGTTTATCCCAATACGTTCACAAAAAACCAAAACAAAGACCCTGCTCCAGCTTCAGGATTTTGTATTTCATAACTGGAATATTTTTTCATGCCCTTGCTCAAGCCTTAAACAGAGGTCATCCTTACATCCTCTCTCTCTTTCATCTCTGTTATTGCAATTACTGCTTAAGTCTTCCTTATACTGTTGAGTCTCCCTCCTAAGCAATTTTCAAACTGCTCCACTCTTCTATTGCTGCAGCCACAATTCCGTAAGGTCATCATTTCTCATCTATGTTACTCCAGCGCTCCACATTTGTATCCTTGCTTCCTGTCATGTTACTCCCCAATCTTTCCCTACCATGTATTCCCAGGGATTTATCATGGTGTAAGGGTGACTGTGATACCCTTCTGCCAAGCACATGCCCAAGGAAAGCTTTTCAGTGACTTCTCATTCTTTTTAAGATAAAATCTAAACTCTTTCAGTGGCCTGGAGATGATGGCCTATCTTTATTCTTGTTACCTTTCTGGCTTTGAGTCCTCTGAAGAGTGTATGGTTGATCCTTAGGCAACTTCCCCTGCATTCCCCTACATTATTGTCAACTGGACTGTAGATAAAATAAAATTTTGAGATTATAGTCTCAAATAAGGACTTTGTATCCTGTTTTTCCATACAGACAATTGTGGATGGATGATTAAACTTTGAAAACAGATGAACATGGTAGGATTAATATTTTATGATAAGAATTATATTTCTAAAAGTTAAATTACATATAAAGGGATACCAGCAAGCAAACCTTAGAATTTTCTTTAAGAATCACCTTTGGCTATGCTCTAACACATGAACAAATGTTGACTCAGAGTTTTCAGACAACACTTAATGGCCAAATTACTTTTGTCCCCAAATTTTCTAGGTACTTATTACTTGTGTCTAATTATACTCATAGAAATATATCTGTAACATCCTGAAGCATTTTGTAATTCTGAGATTTCACTTGATTCTTGTTAATAATTTATACTATATTTATTCTGGTTCTGCACTCTAGCCCCAAGCTCAAACTAGAGTCTCCTGTATATCAGGCAGATTCTTATCTCTGAGCCATCAGAGAAGCCCCTTTGTTTTGCAGTCAATGCTATTTTAAAAGTAAAAATTTGTTTGCTGGTTCTTGTGAACAGAAACATTTCTCCTCTTTCTCCAACCATTATTTAGTCAATTAGATCTGCTATTGAGGCAAATAGTTTAAACAATTTTAAAACTTTAACCCTTGAAAGCTACATATATGTTAAATTTATTTAAAATGGTTACTTTCTGATTCTACCTTCATCTTCTTTTCTTCTGCTACAGTTGGAGCATACTGCAATTGCCTTCTTTCTTCACTGTTATTAACTTTCCCCCTTTTATCAGAAAAAGGATCTTCATTTCTTTGATTCTCTTATTGATATTTTAAAAGAACTTTTTCCCCTCTCTTGCTGTCTCTCTCAGGCAAGTCTCATCTCAATTGTACTTTGTCATTTATTGTTAGTCTTTGTGTCCCTCCTCTTATCCCAGCTTAGTTTTTTCCTCTTTTTTGGGGGAGGAGGGCTGAAAGGAGGGGGCACTGGTGTTGGCACATCAGTTTCAGGTCTACAGCAAAATGCATTCATTTCAAATGGAAATTGCAGTTTATATCAAAAAGACGAATTTCTTGATTTCAATAAATTGAAGTCTTATGTAATACATTTTCATCTAAAGAAATTTTAGAATAGAACTTCTAAATAACTAATAGCTGGAAAATTTGGATCTTGGGCTTTAGTTGCTGCAGATAAGGAAAGACATCTGCTTCAGTACCCCCATCTGGCTTTTACACATGCATTTCAGACTCAGCATGCTCTTGTTCTTTCTTTTATATGTGCCCATCTGCTTGTATGGTGTGTTCCCACCCTAACATATTTTCAGACCCTTGCCATAGGGCAGAAGTGCCAAGCAATTATTTGTTGAGATAGATAGCCCACATAATACTGTAAGTGACATCTGTTCTGTAAGAAATCCCTCCCTTGTGGCAGCAATGTCATATTGGCAGCTCATAGGAATATCGGAATTGACATACACAGGAACAATTGAATGTTTCATCTTGTCCTGAATTCTCACTCAGAAAGCATCCAATACCAGATGCTTTAGAGGGTCATGTAACCCCCTGACTCTTTCTCTTGTTCTCTCAACACCTATGATAATTGGCAATACTATCTACGGGGAAAATTTCTTCCTGACCCCAGCTGGTAACCAAATTATGCCCTAAAGCATGAAGATTGGCATATTTTAATGTTTATTGTAGCAAAGATGGTGAAAAGGAGATTTTTTCATATTAATGTTCTTACTAGATTGACCTAAATAATAGCTTGAATAATAAATTCCACAAATTACTCTTAATAACATTATTTGGCACAACTACAATGACAGATGAACATTTTAATCGTTTTAGTGTTGACCTCCATGTTTGGCAGTTAGTTCTTGTTCTTTAAACTATTTCATAAGATGATAAGCAAGACAGTCGAAGTCCACTGTGCCTTAAAACTTGAATGTTTGTATTAAGGTATAATTGGTAAAACTTATATTAATTGGTTCTTAGTAAACTCTGCCAATTTATTGATCTTTAGCCATTTGATATACAGAAAGCAGGCAGAATTTGAAGCCAAAAGCAGTAGTGGCAAATTAAAAATGTTATGTAAGGTGGGTCCTGAATAAATTCACACTTAATTCAATTTCCCAAATCATCTACATTGATATTGTTACTCTCTTTGGTGATCCTCATAACACTATGGACAACTTCAAATTTAAAAAGTTTAGACTGTATAACTATGAAGTGCTTTCAAAATTAGTCAAAAGTACTCAATTACATAATTAAATCAACTCATTTACATAAAATAAGATTTAATTATTTAGTGATAATAGGCTATATAAGTTTTGTGTGTTGCAGTACCTACTGCTGTGAAAATTACTGGCCAAAACCAACTATTTTACCTCTTTATGATTCTCTGGGTCAGCAACATGGGCAGTTCATTTTAGTGATTTCTTTGCTGCTAATTTTGCATAGTACCTGGTGACTATCCTGAGGATTGATGTCTAAGACAGCCTTACTCAAAAGTCTGGTTGTTGGTACTGGCTGTCTTTAGTAGGATAACTTGGTTTCTTCGTACTTAGCAGGGTTCTTCAAGTAGGAAGAGACTGGGTCAGTCTTAATGTGAAAGTTATTTTAAACTTCTGTTCTGCATGACGTCTCATTGGCCAACCCAACATGGCTAAGCCCAGGATCTCTCCTTCCTTCCTTCTTTCCTTCCTTCCTTCCCCTCTCTCTTTCTTTCTCTATTGTTTTTGTCTGACTTTGATATCAGGATCTACACTGACTTTGTAATAAGAATCTGAAAATATTACTTTCTCAGCTGTTATCCAGAAGAGATTATGTAGCTGGTTGTTGTACTGTGATAAATGCTCAGTCATGTTTGACTCTTTGCAACCCCATGGACTATATAGCCCAGTCTCCTCTGTCCATGGGATTTCCTAGTCAAGGATATTGGAGTGGGTTGCCATTTTCTACTCCAAGGGATCCTCCTGACCTGGAGATCGAACCTGTGTCTTCTGCATCTTTTGCATTGGCAAGTGGAATCTTTACCACTACACCACAATTCTTACTTATTGTTTGGGGATTTCTCCACTGAAGCCATCTGGGTTTAGAGATTATTTTTTGTAAGTTTTTAATCCACAAATTCAATTTTATAACACTAGTTAAACTGATTTGTCTTCTCTTCTTTTTGGTTCTGTTAGTTTTTGTTTCATGTATTTTGATCCTCATGTAGATTACTATGTCTTATTGGTATATGACCCTTGCATTTTCTAAGACATCTGGGAAGATGCTGTAAAGCATTTGTAAAAGGGAAAATCTTTGCTTTGTTTATGATCTTAGTGAGAAAGCTTTGAGTTTCTCACCATTAAGTATGATATTAGCTGCAGATTTTGTGTAGATTTTTTTAAATCAGGTTAAGGAAATTCCTCTTTATTCTTAGTTTGCTAAAACTTTTATCATGAAAGGGTGTTGTATTTTGTCAAATGTCTTTTTGCACCCATTGATATGAACAGGGAGGCCTGCGTGCTGCGATTCATGGGGTTGCAAAGAGTCGGACACAACTGAGCAACTGAACTGAACTAAACTGAACTGATATGATTATCTGATTTTTCTTCTTCAGCTTTAAAATGATTCGTTACATTAATTGATTTTCAAATGTTGAACCAGCTTTGTGAACATGGGTTAAATTGCACTTGGTCACAAAGTATAATTATTTGTATGCATTGTTGGATTTAATTTGCTAATATTTTGTTGAAATTTTTTTCATTTATGTTCATAAGAGATATTTGTCTATAGTTTTCTTTTCTTGAATTGTCTTCTTTGGGTAATACCATCCTTACACAATGAGTTAGGAAATAGTCCTCTGCTTCTGTCTTCTGGATGAAGTTGTAGAGAATTGGTATAATTTCTTTCTTAAATATTTGGTAGAATTTACCAGTGAGCATATCTAGGCCCCATGCTTTCTATTTTGGAAGGTTATTATCTATTCAATTTATTTAATAGATATGGGTCTATTCAAATTGTCTATTTCTTCTTATGTGAGTTTTTGCAAATTATATCTTTCAAGAAATCAGTCCATTTAATCTAGGTTATCAAATTTGCTTATACAGTTTTTATAGTATTTATTGCCTTTTTATGTCTAGCAGCTCTCTAGTAATGTTTCTCTCTCATTTTTGATGTTGGTAATTGTGTCTTTCTCTTTTTCTTTGTGTCACAGAAGCTTATTGCTTTTATTCATATCTTCAAAGAATCAGCTGTCGTTTTTATTGATTTTTTTCCTCTGTTGATTTCCTATTCTCAATTTCACTGATTTTAACTCTAACTTACTACTTATTTTCTTTTGGTCACTTTGGATTTAATTTGCTCTTCTTTTTCAAATTTCCCTTAGATTATTGATTTTAGATTTTTTTTTAGTCTCCTCTTTCAATGCTATGTATTTCCCTCTAAGCGCTGCTTGGAGAAGGAAATGGCAACCCACTCCAGTATTCTTGCCTGGAGAATCCCACAGACAGAAGAGCCTGGTGGGCTGCAGTCCGAGGGGTTGCAAAGATTTGGACACAACTAAAGCAACTTAGTATTGCATAATCACTGCTTTCATGGCATCCCATAAATTTTGATAAACTATATGAGTCCCTTGGACTGCAAAGAGATACAACCAGTCCATTCTGAAGGAGATCAGCCCTGGGATTTCTTTGGAAGGACTGATGCTAAAGCTGAAACTCCAATACTTTGGCCACCTCATGCGAAGAGCTGACTCATTGGAAAAGACTCTGATGCTGGGAGGGATTGGGGGCAGGAGGAGAAGGGGATGACAGAGGATGAGATGGCTGGATGGCATCAGTGACTCGATGGACGTGAGTCTGAGTGAACTCCGGAAGATGGTAATGGACAGGGAGGCCTGGCATGCTGTGATTCATGGGGTGGCAAAGAGTCGGACACGACTGAGCGACTGAACTGAACTGATGCTTATTTTCACTTAGCTTAAATATTTTTTTACTTGCTCCTGAATTTTCCTCTTTGATTCATGTATTATTTAGAAGTATGTTGCTTAATCTCTAAGTTTTTGGGGATTTCACACTATCTTTCTTTTGTTGATTTTTAGTTTAAATTTGCTGTGATCTGAGGAAATACAGTGTATGATTTCTATTCTGTTAAACTTGTTAAGATGTGTTTTATGGTCCAGATATTGGTAAATGTCTCATGAGAGCCTGAGAAAAATGAACATTCTGCTATTGTTGATGGAATAACGTACAGATGTCCACTATATCCAGGCAGTGGGTAGTATTACTGAGTTCAAAAGAAGACTCTTGAGAGTCCCTTGGACTGCAAGGAGATCCAACCAGTCCATTCTAGAGGAGATCAGCCCTGGGTGTTCGTTGGAAGGACTGATGCTAAAGCTGAAACTCTAGTACTTTGGCCACCTCATGGGAAGGTTTCTGCTTATGGATACCTGAGTGAGTAAGTTGTGATTCTTTGTATTCTGCTTATCTATCCCTCCACTTTGGGTGGCGGGCAAGAGTTTCCCTGTGACTTCATGTTTTAAACATATATAGGAGGAATTGTTTATTTTTTAATTTGTTCAGCTTTTTACTTATTTTTAGGAAACTACTTCTAAGCTTCTTATATTTGGACTAAAAACCAGAAGTTAGGCACTTGTTTTGTTTTGTTTTTGCAGTTGGTATAGTGCCATCAGTGAAATATTTTTTCATTTCAATGAAACAGAAATATTTCACAGAAATAAATAGGTTTTGAGGTGAGCTAAGGCAACAAAGTTTTGAAAATTCAGTGGTTTTATGGTTAAATATTAAACTGCATTTTGAAAAGGTCAACCTTTAAAAGGAATATTAAGTAACCAACTCTGTATAATAAATTCTATAAATCTTGGATACAATTTAATGATATCTTTGCAAGTGGGTATTACACCTGTTAATTAAAGTTGAAAAAAATAACCAACAGTCTCATTATTAGTAACTATAAGTAGCAATTCATCTGCTAGATATCCCAGGCATATATATTTAAAGCACAATGTGCTACATAAAATCAGTGATAGTCAGTTTAATTAGCATCTGATGGGAGTTAGCAATTTAACTTCAATTTACAGCATAAAGGTTAGGTGTGGTGAGCTCATTCTATAATACTGGTGTTATTATAATAATGAACAGTAAATTGACCACTGAATAAAAAATATAGAATAGAGAAAAACCATCCATAAGTTTGGTAATCTGTAAAGCTACTACATTCCAATAAAAAAGTATTCTGATTTTTAATTTTAAAATACATTTGTCATTACATAGTGCTTGCTGCTGCTGCTGCTGCTAAGTCGTTTCAGTCGTGTCCAACTCTGTGCGAACTCATAGAGAGCAGCCCACCAGGCTCCCCCATCCCTGGGGTTCTCCAGGCAAGAACACTGGAGTGGGTTGCCATTTTCTTCTCCAATGCATGAAAGTGAAAAGTGAAAGTGAAGTCGCTCAGTCGTGTCCGACTCTTTGCGACCCCTCGGACTCCAGCCTACCAGGCTCCTCCGTCTATGGCATTCTCCAGGCAAGAGTACTGGAGTGGGGTGCCATTGCCTTCTCCGGAAAGCTAGGCGAGTCCCAGGGAAAAAAAAAAAAAAAGGGATCTCATTAACAGTAGTTGGTCTTAGCCATCTGACTTCAAACTAATTCTGATTTTTATAAAATTGTCCAGGTTACCAGATGTTGAGGCAAATTCTCTGTAGTATTTATAATCTCATATTCAGGAATCAAGATAATTTGTTCCTTTTTACCTCCTTAATGTAAAACTACTTTATATATTATTTTGTTGATCTCCAAACTATTTCAGCAGTTTTAAAATGTGTTCTTTATCCTTTTAAATACCTCTTGTGATATTTGTTTTTGTAAACTCACTTCACTTTTATAATAAATTCTGTCAACTTGTACAGTTTGGGGAAAAAAAGGAAAATGAAACAAAACAACAACAAAACCGTATGTTTTGCAACTATCTTAAAAATTCTGGTATCTCATGTTAAGTGAACATAGCCAAATATCTGATATTGACCTTTTCCTGGGTGGGGCTATGTCTATAACAAACCTAGAGCTTGTATTCTTCCTAGTTTATATCTACATGTTCCAGAAAAACATCTGTTTCTGCTTTATTAACTATGCCAAAGCCTTTGACTGTGTGGATCACAATAAACTATGAAAAATTCTGAAAGAGATCGGAATACCAGACCACCTAACCTGCCTCTTGAGAGACCTGTATGCAAGTCAGGAAGCAACAGTTAGAACTGGACATGGAACAATTGGTTCCAAACAGGAAAAGGAGTACGTCAAGGCTGTATATTGTCACCCTGCTTATTTAACTTCTATGCAGGGTATATCATGAGAAACGCTGGGCTGGAAGAAACACAAGCTGGAATCAAGATTGCTGGGAGAAATATCAATAAGCTCAGATATGCAGATGACACCACCCTTATGGCAGAAAATGAAGAGGAGCTAAAAAGTCTCTTGATGAAAGTGAAAGAGGGGAGTGAAAAGTTGGCTGAAAGCTCAACATTCAGAAAATGAAGATCATGGCATCTGGTCCCATCACTTCATGGGAAATAGATGGAGAAACAATGGAAACAGTGTCAGACATTTTTTGGGGGGGCTCCAAACTCACTGCAGATGGTGATGCAGCCATGAAATTAAAAGACGCTTACTCCTTGGAAGAAAAGTTATGACCAACCTGGATAGCATATTGGAAAGCAGAGACATTAATTTGCCAACAAAGGTCTGTCTAGTCAAGGCTATGGTTTTTCCTGTGGTCATGTATGGATGTGAGAGTTGAGCTGTGAAGAAGACTGAGTGCCAAAGAATTGATGCTTTAGAACTGCGGTGTTGGAGAAGACTCTTGAGAGTCCCTTGAACTGCAAGGAGATCCTACCAGTCCACTCTGAAGGAGATCAGCCCTGGGATTTCTTTGGAAGGAATGATGCTAAAGCTGAAACTCCAGTACTTTGGCCACCTCATGCAAAGAGTTGACTCATTGGAAAAGACTCTGATGCTGGGAGGGATTGGGGGCAGGAGGAGAAGGGGACGACAGAGGATGAGATGGCTGGATGGCATCAGTGACTCGATGGACGTGAGTCTGAGTGAACTCCAGGAGATGGTGATGGACAAGGAGGCCTGGCGTGCTGTGATTCATGGGACCAAAAAGAGTCGGACACAATTGAGCAACTGAACTGAACTGAACTGATGCATGTATTTCTTCAATTTAAATCTGAATTTGGCAATAAGGAGTTTATGATCTGAGCCACAGTCAGTACCTGGTCTTGTTTTTGTTGACTGTATAGAGCTTCTCCATCTTTGGCTGCAAAGAATATAATCAATCTGATTTCGGTGTTGACCATCTGGTGATGTCCATGTGTAGAGTCTTCTCTTGTGTTGTTGGAAGAGGATGTTTGCTATGACCAGTGCGTTTTCTTGGCAAAAGAGGCCTCTCTCAGGCCTTTGCCCTGCTTCACTCTGTATTCCAAGGCCAGATTTGCCTGGTGTTTCTTGACTTCCTACTTTTGCATTCCAAACCCCTATAATGAAAACGAAATCTTTTTTGGGTGTTAGTTCTAAAAGGTCTTGTAGGCCTTCATAGAATCATTCAACTTTAGCCTCTTATGCATTACTGGTCGAGGCATAGACTTGGATTACTGTGATATTGAATGGTTTGCTTTGGAAACGAATAGAGATCATTCTGTCATTTATGAGACTGCATCCAAGTATTGCATTTCAGACTCTTTTGTTGACCATGATGGCTACTCTGTTTCTTCTAAAGGATTCCTGCCCACAGTAGTAGATATAATGGTCATCTGAGTTAAAGTCACCCATTCCAGTTCATTTTAGTTCGCTGATTCCTAGGATGTTGACGTTCACTCTTGCCATCTCATTTGACTACTTCCAATTTGCCTTGATTCATGGCCCTAACATTCCAGGTGCCTATTAAATATTGCTCTTTACAGCATGAGACCTTGCTTCTATCACCAGTCCCACCCACAACTGGGTATTATTTTTGCTTTGGCTCCATCCCTTCATTCTTTCTGGAGTTATTTCTCCATTGATCTCCAGTAGCATATTGGGCACCTACTGACCTGAGGAGTTCCTCTTTCAGTATCCTATCATTTTGTCTTTTCATACTGTTCATGGGGTTCTCAAGGCAAGAATACTGAAGTGGTTTGCCATTCCCTTCTCCGGTGGACCACATGCTGTCAAACCTCTCCACCATGACCCACCAGTCTTGGGTGGTCCCACACATCATGGCTTAGTTTCATTGAGTTAGACAAGGCTGTGGTCCATGTGATTAGACTGACTAGTTTTCTGTTATTATGGTTTGTGTGTCTGCCTCCTGATGCCTCTCCCAACATATACCGTCTTACTTGGGTTTCTGTTACCTTGGACGACGGGCATCTCCACACCGCTACCCGTCCTGACCTTGAATGTGGGGTAGCTCCTCATGGCCCCACTTCATGGGAAATAAATGGGGAAAAAATTAAAACAGTGAGAGACTTTTTTGGGGGGCCTCCAAAATCACTGCAGATGGTGACTGCAGCCATGAAATTAAAAGACGCTTACTCCTTGGAAGGAAAGTTATGACCAACCTACATAGCATATTGAAAAGCAGAGACATTAATTTGCCAATACAGGTCTGTCTAGTCAAGGCTATGGTTTTTCCAGTGGTCATGTATAGATGCGAGAGTTGGACTGTGAAGAAGGCTGAGTGCCGAAGAATTGATGCTTTTGAACTGTGGTGTTGGAGAAGACTCTTGAGAGTTCCTTGGACTGCAAGGAGATCCAACCAGTCCATTATAAAGGAGATCAGTCCTGGGTGTTCATTGGAAGGAATGATGCTAAAGCTGAAACTCCATTACTTTGGCCCCCTCACGTGGAGAGTTGATTCATTGGAAAGGACTCTGATGCTGGGAGGGCTTGAGGGCAGGAGAATAAGGGGATGACAGAGAATGAGATGGCTGGATGGCATCACTGACTTGATGGACATGAGTGTGGATGAACTCCGGGATATGGTGATGAACAGGGAGGCCTGGCGTGCTGCAATTCATGGGGTGGCAGAGTCGGACACGACTGAGCAACTGGACTGAACTGAACTGATGCATGTATTTTCCTAACATTTGCTTCGATATTGTTTCTCTATTAAAGCTTCAGATATCAATGAAATTTTAATAGTTAGAGAAAAGGTAGAATCTCTTTTTAAAATAGGTGTCAAGAAGATCCCTTGGAGAAGGGAATTGCAGTCCTGTATTCCTCCCTGGAGAATCCCATGAACAGAGGAGCCTAGCAGGCTGAGCAACAGGACAAAGTGATAAAATTAAACAGAAAGAAACAACAAAAGCAAAACGGCTCTAAAACCATGTAGCAGGATAAGTCATGTATTTAATTGTAGATTAGGTAAATTTAATTTTTAGAATTCAAAGTATCTGATTTCACATTCTTTATTTTTCTTGCTAGTGCCCATTTTTGCTTATTTTATTGCCTTGTGCCTTTAGGATCTCTGTTCCTCACACGTGTGTCCTTGAGAAATTTTGCTTTAAAAACAAAAATGAGGTCTCTTGTATAAACTGTAACTGTAGATTTTTCTTTTACTTTCCATTTTTTAAAGCATGTGTTTTCTAAAGACCACGCTACCAAGTTCATGTGCCCTCTTAACCATGGTTATGGCTGTCATATATTGGCTCTTACCAGGAAAGTTTCCTTTGAGGAAAAGATCCAAGTCTACTGCTTTCTTGAAATTTCACAGTATTCATTTTCTGATAGGTACTCAGTAAATGTTAATTGTTTGAATAAATGAACCAGTGAAAGGGATGCAAATTCTTTCACCTTTGTTAAGAATGGTTAATCTGTTCTTGCTCAGGACTGGCTTAAATTGCTAAAAGGGCTTTTGTTGGAACTGTTTCTTAATTTAACTTGCTTTCTACTTGTAGAACCTATGGGAAGTTGGCTAGCTATCTCGTGTTGATCATATTCATTTTACAATATATTTTTGGACAAAGATTAGAGATCCAATTTGGCAATTATTCAGTGACTATTCAAGTAATCTATATTTTTTACATCAAAAAAATATGGGTAAAAAGAGCAGTAGTGACCATCAGGAAAATATGTCTTGTTTACTTGGTGGAGACTGCCTAATTAAAATTAATTAAAATTATTAATGTGGTGAGTGTCTCCTTTAGCCATGTCTCTGATTTTAAGTCAGAAGAAAACTGCCAAGCAAGAGTAAGTAAAACTTACACACAGACACATCAAGCTTTCTTTTCAAACTTTGTTTTAAAATTTTAATAATGGGAAAAATACTTTTAGTTAAAAAGCAAAATGCTGAAATATCTGATTATGCTTATTTTGCCTCAGGTAGCATATTTATTTTAGAATTCACGGGATACATGAAAGATGTATTTGCCAAGATTCTTGTCTATTAAATCTGCAGTTCCAAGGCAGTGTTTTAATCCTATTAAAGCTAATTGAATGGATTCTACAGGCTTTGTCAGTTAGGTGAAGTTCAAATTGTAACTAGTATTAAAGGAAGAAAAATATTGTATAAGAGCCAAATAGTAACGTCTAACTTCTGCCATTTATTCTTTCCACTTGAACCTAGGGCAATGTGAAAGAGTGCTTTCTGAGTTCACAGGGCAATTCATTGGAGACATTGGGATGAGATCTTATTTCCAAAAGGACAATTAGTACGTAAAAAAGGCCTTGGTGTTTGGAAGTTAAATTATGTCTTTATGGGTCCAGTAGCTCTACTGGAGACAAAGGTCTGACAGTGTTTCCATTAAAACACCACTTTCCAGTGCCTGTCAGTGTAAAAATTTGCTCCAGGCTAAAGTTGGCATCAAGATTCTAGCCTAGAAGCTATTTTGTTTCAGAAATTCATTTGGGCCAGTTTAGCTTAATGGTTAAAGGGGATGGATATATATGTGTCTTGTTGCCTTTTTTTTTTTTAGTGAAGTTATGAAATTCTGTTTTCAATGGAGTGTGCAACTGGATAGTTTTTTTTCCATACAGCAAAATAGACATGCTTATAAAAAGAGCAGTTTAGAACAAAACACATTTTCAGTCTTGGATAATTTTGTGTATTGGGCTAAAGGATTAGTGTTCTTGTTTATTTTTATTTTCATTAAAAAAATTCATGTTGAAGGTGTCAATTTGAAAGCCAAATATTTGTTTATATAGGATCCTGAGTCTCTATTCTTATTCTTCCATGGAAAGATTTTGTATGTAAATAGCACTGATTTTCTAAAGGCAGAAATTACAAATATTTATAAATTGTTTTATATTAAAAGTCTCCTGTTAGTGATGAGTTAACCGAGAGAAAAATTAGCTGGGAAGAAATGCAATTCCAAACTTTTATGTAACAGGCAAGACTGATAATTTATTTCACCATTTGCACAGTATTTTTATTTAGGATCTTACATCATTCAATAGGGTTTATAGCAACTGGAAGCTTTGCATAGTCTAAAATATAAGATTTTATAAAGACCATTTTCCATATAAGACTATCTCCCATTGTATTATTCAATATTCTTCACACAATTCTGATCTGTATAATGAATTTGCCTAGAGGATTTTGTACGGATGAAGTCTTGAAAAACAAGAGTATTTTCTGTGTATTCTCTTTTAAGTCTACAGTTCAAATCTCTAGAACAACCTCTGATCTTTTAACATTGCATGCCTATTGTTAAAACATTTTTGAGCATCTATAAGTTATGTATTATTACATTTAAAAATGTATACTGATAATATCATACTAATATAGTTTCAAATAAAAATAGTTTTATATTTTTATCTTTGAGAACAACAACAAAAAATAAGAGTGAGAATTCTAGTGCTCTCTGCTACCACCCCAGTTGTTAAGACCTTATGTTGAAGACCCACATCCTTGATATCTAGGAGAAGTTGTGCTGATCCTCTGAGGTTAGGGACTTCTTCCCAGAGGACTGGGTTTATGTGATCCAAAATATATGAAATATCCAGAGATACTGATTAGTGGAGTGGAGAGAAGGACTTACCTTCTTTGTTTTAAAATCAGCTTCTTATTTGTGTGCATCCTTCTACCATAGCTAGTGGTTGACATCCACCTATCTCAAGACCCAGCTCTAATAATCCTTCTTCAGAGGTATTTTCCTTAGTCTTTTTCACCCTCAGTGGGATTAATATCTCTTCTCCTAAATCATCATTTGAATTTCTGTTGTAAGAGTAGCCATAGCTGTCTTCCATTAGAAATTTGAAAATGCATATATATACATATATATATGTATATATATATAATCTATATTCCTCAGTTTACCTGATTAGTTTTTTAACCTATAAGGCTAATGTATATTTAAACATTATATGTCAGTGTTTGTGATTTGTACCTGATGCAGGTTCAAGAAACACTTTTGGCCAATCTCTTGCTCAGACCACTACAAAAACTTTTAAATGGCCTCCTTGCTTGAGTCCACCCTCTCCCATCATCTGCATATTGTGACACATTACATTCCTGAAGTAGAGGTCCAGTTGTGTCAGTCTTCCACTAAAATGTTTCACTGGCTACTCTTCCAAATATTATTCATCCTTGTATTGTAGGCCTTAAATAATCTATCCCTTTCTCACCTTTCCAATGTTACTGCTTTACTACTTTTTATTACCATATTTTCAGGAGCAGATATGACACTAACTATTTATCAAATATACTTCAGGTTTCTCTGTGATAAATTCTATAGAGTAATTGTAGTTTCAGAGGATAGAGATTGTTTCTAGTTACTATAGATTCAAGCAAATGCATGCCAAAATCATAATGAAATATTGATCTGGTGATAATTCACTGCCTTGTGGCAAATTTATAGTTGGTTAAATGTATACAGCAAAGAGATTAATAATGGAAGCAAGCAAGGAACTTTTTCAACTTTGTACAATCATTGGGTGCAAGAACTGAGACTTAGACCTGTGGTTAATTATGTCCAAAATTCTTGTACTTAACTAATAAATTTCCCTCTCTACCAATGAAAACATGGCATTGATCAAACTTGATTAGAAAAATTAGTGCTTTTTTTGCCCAGGAAAATATAAGATTTTGAAAATTTTATGTAACTTTGAAATAAAGCTTTAAAATCTGTACTTGTAGAGAAAAAAGCAGAGACAAATCTCTTTCTTGTCTCGTAAGAACTTCACTTTTATAAGAGCAGGGAACAAAATTGGATAGTGATGCTCTTTGTGGAATCTTACTAAGTGATTGCTGTGTCTGTAGGTTATTTGAAGATACTGGTAAAACAAATAGTTTTAGGTAATTAGAAATTTCAAGATGTTAATCATTGTGTCAGGGATAATGTGGATTTGGGAAAATTTTTATTTGATTTTGCTTTGTCTAAATGCTTAGTTTTGTGTATTTTGTCATTGTTGCTGTTTTTGTTGTTGTTGTAGTTGTCTTCAGACAGATACATCTTAAGTGACTGGATGCATGTATACGTGCTCAGTCAGGTCCATCTCTTTGCAACAGACATACAGTAGCCTGCCAGGCTCCTCTGTCCGTTCTTTTCAGGCAAGAATACTGGAGTGGGTTGCCATTTCCTTCTCCAATACTAGTCAGTATATTTTAGTGTTCTAGACATTCTATCTTGAGCGGGCATTTGTTTTGGAAGGACCTAATATTAACATTCCTAAAGGAGATCAGTCCTGGGTATTCATTGGAAGGACTGATGCTAAAGCTGAAACTCCAATACTTTGGCCACCTCATGCGAAGAGTTGACTCATTGGAAAAGACTCATGCTGGGAGGGACTGGAGGCAGGAGGAGAAGGGGACGACCAAGGATGAGATGGCTGGATGGCATCACCGACTCGATGGACATGAATTTGAGTGAACTATGGGAGTTGGTGATGGACAAGGAGGCCTGGCATGCTGCGATTCATGGGGTCGCAAATAGTCAGACATGACTGAGCAATTGAACTGAACTGAACTGAACATTAACATGCAATGATTTTTATTTTTCAATTTTTATCTGAAATTGTCCCTTAAAAGAGAAATAATTTAATAATTTAATATATTTTAATAATTTAAAATTACCATACAGAATGATTTTGTACAATGTTTAAATACCATTTTAAATATAGTTTATGCTGAAAAAATGTATTTTAAAGATAATTTTATTGGTATAAAATTCAGGGCCCAAAGATTTGAGTTGGAGGTATGGAAGTTTTTAACATTGACTGAAATGCCTTCTCTTTTTTGACCTCTGACCGATTGCAGGTCATGTACCAAAAAGTTTTGCCATAAAATTTCCAGTAATAGTTCAAATAGTGGCAGATTAAGTCAGATAGATAATAAAATTACCAATGGAAAATAACTCAAATATTATTGCTGCTGCAGTAAGGATGTCATTTCACTACTTTTTACGCATTTGGCAGATTCAGAACTATCTCACTCATACATCCAGGAGGGAATATGTCAGAACAATATCTTGTGAGGTATTAGGAAGCAAATGTGGAGGCAGAAGTTACCTAATTATATAGTTTCCAATCTATTTTAGTGCAAGCAGTTTACCAGTAGCTTATAAATAGAGGAGGAAAGTTTAAAATCATGAGTTGGCAGAACGTTCTGCTTTCTCTTTTTCTTGTGGAATGCTGAAATATTCTTCTGGAATCGTATACCTAAAGATAAAATCCACTTTTCTTGAAGTAATGATATTGTTACCCTGCATTTGCTAGCAGTTCATTGAAGGGCAGTGAATTTATTGTGTGTTATAAGATTACAACTTGGGGGAAACAGTTGAGAGGATAATCATAAAAGAAACATTCAAGATGTTAAAAAACGAGGACAACAACAATGAATGGTCATTTGGAGCTGGTCTTTTTTCAATTTCCCTGGTCTTAAATGTAGCCTCCTATTTTAGAATAGCACCTATAACATAACTAGCCAGAAATAGAGAGAGAGAAATATTTAGTTTGACAAACTGGGCCAGGGGAGATGAAGGGGTTTGGAATGAAGCAAATAAGTTCTTTGAATTCTGCAGGGGGCAAGAGGGAGTTGAGGAGGGGAGTGCTAATATCAATCTAGAGCACATCTCTTTACTTCCAGTATGGAACTTTGAGTTAAGAGATGAAATCATTAGGATGAAACTACATTTTAAAACCATCATTTACCCTTCACTAATATTAAGAAGAATGGCTTAATATCTTAATCACGAGTGAAAGAAGTTAAATTTAAAAGAGAATACTTGGCGTTCTGAAAATGAGAAATGGGCAAGCCACAAGTCCTGAAAAATGTATTTTTACAGATGTTATATAAGAGTCAATTAATTCATGGAACTATTTTTGCCATCCTAGTGTTAATGTTAGAGCATCTTATGAAAGAGAGGTTAAAAGGATACATTTAATAACTTTGGAATCATGGTTGGTTATTTTTGTGTTAGCTTTATCAAAAGGTCAATCTGAAAAGTTCTGTCGTTGATAGCACTGTGAGTGAACTAACCAAACACATTTAATACAGGGTTGCAGTTAAAGGTGACATCTATGTAACTGAATGAATGATTGGTATAACTTCACTGGCACTAATCATTTCATTTTGGCTTCATCTTGGGCTTATTTTATTCTTCTGACATTTAATAAAATCTATAAACCAACTTAAAAAATGAATTCAACAATTATGTACTTTGGGCTTTTAAACATATTTTATTTAAGCCAAGAAGTTATTGGTCTGTTCTTTTGACACAGTTGCTTTGTGGACTGTAGGATTCTATCTATCACCTGTTTAATGGAGATTAACAAATAGAATCTATGCGGTCAAATTGGTTTTGTAAAGTAGAATCAAGTAAGTTTTATGTGTTTGTGCAAAGAATGCTGTCTACCAAACAGTAATTAGAAGATTTATGAAACTTCTATTTAAAAACTCATCTCTGGCTTCGCTTCTCTTTTAGTTTAAAAAATGCTTTGATGTATTATTCTTCTCAACAATGTAAAAATAATAGCATCATAGGCTATTTATTCCTTAAATAAAACAAATTTGTATCATAGTCTAAAACATCCTGCGTGATCTGGTTCCTGTTTTCCTCATCTAGTCTCCAGTCATTCTTCTTTCCCTCAGTATACTGCAAACTGGCTTAGTTTTTCAAAGTCAGCTTGCTTGCCACTAACAGAGAGGTTTTTCATATGCTGTTCCATCTGTCCTGCTCTTGCATGCCTGCCTCCTTTTCATTCCCCAGGTTACTGGTTCTATTTGCTAATGGGCCTCCTTCTTCAAGGGGGCTTGTTTGTTAGTATTTATGTTAGCATTTGGACCTGGGTTTGATCCCTGGGTTGGGAAGATCCCCTGGAAAAGGAAATGGCAACCCACTCCAATATTCTTGCCTGGAGAATCCCATGGATGGAGGAGCTGGGTGGGCTACAGTTCATGGGGTTGCAAAGAGTCAGACATGGCTGAGCAACTAACACTTTCTTAACTTTCTTTCAATTAATGCATAACTCTGAAACAGATGCCTTCAAATAGTTGCCAGACACTTACTGAAACTGATAACATGAAATGCAATGAATTCTTGAAGATTTTGAAAAAATATAAAGACATATAAGGGAAACTCAGGAAGTGTTACAAGACAGGATTATTTACTTTTGGAATTATATTTCAGAATTATGATAATGGTAAAATATTAAAAGTTTATAGAAATTATGTACCACAGGTGATTTCTTTAAATATCTTGATAATATTGGGATTAGTTCATATATTATGTTGCTGTTGTTTAGTTGCTAAATCATGTCTAACTCTTTTGCAATTCTATGGACTGTAGCCTGCCAGGCTCCTCTGTCTATGTGACTTCCCAGGCAAGAATACTGGAATGAGTTTCTATTTCCTTCTCCAGGGGATATTCCTGATCCAGGGATTGAATGCAAATCTCCTGTGTCTCCTGCATTACAGGCAAATTTTTACCTGCTGAGCCATATAGAAACCTCAATATGATGTATAAAAACTAAATCTCATTCAGATCGTGGTTGACAAATGTGCAAAAAGTCATTTTTATTAGAATGGGCTGTAACTCAGTATAAGAAGATAGAATGAATAATTTCAAATTGCTAAATGTGCAAGTATTTTTCTTACAAATAATGTGTTTATGACAATTAGTACGAAGAAAATGTAATTGTATCACTGGAAGTTATGACAGATGATATCATGAAGTAAGTTTTAATCAAATTTTAAAGTTGCTTGATGTATTTTGTAGGCAACTCAGTGAAAATATTTTAGGCAAAGCTTGAAAAGATGATGGAAGTCCAAACAAAAATGCCAAGAATTGGGTTAATTGGCATAATACAAGGTGGCTGGGCACAGTTGGGGAAAGTGTCAGAGTAGGAGAATCCCTACCAAGAAAGACGGTTTGTGCAATTAGCTCTCTGATCTTTAACCCTTCAAGAATAATTAATGAGTAACAGAGGGGATCTAGACAAAGACACAAAGTGATATGGTGGGTGCTAGCAAGTAATACATCAAAGAATGCTCATAATTGGCCCTGTGGCTTTCATTCTTTGCCCTATTTCTTTCAATTCATTGACTCAAAATAATGGGTTCAGGTTCATTATCAACAGGTTTTTAGCTGTAAGAGTACAACATTACAACAAAGCTTGGATTGTTGCAGCGTTGATGTCTAAGAAGTTGTAGTTGGTAACCACACTTTGAGGAGGGAAAATAACAGATTCCTTCTAAATGAATCAACAGCTTTTACAGACATATTCAGGATCTTGAGAACCTTATATTCTCCAACTCTACAATGCTGGAATTTGGTTGGTGTGGGCAGGTATGTGTATTTCTATTTGAATGATTGATGTTTGAGGTTGTGGGGAAAGGTTTATCCTCCCTACATTATTTTAAATGAAATGGAATTATTGACATATGATGCACAAAGAAACCAAGTGTTTTGTCAATCTATGTATGTAACTGTAGATTATTTCTTATATTTTTGCATTATAAGTTTGTAGAAGTTTTGATTTCCTTTGATTATTTACTTTAGGTCATTATGGGAGAAAAAGTAGAAAGTTTTCTGAGAAATTGCTCAGTGTTCTGAATTCTTTTTATTTAGTAAGCTAAATTTAATAAGAACTTATATTGTTATGTACAGATATATATACATTTTCAAGATTTTTGCTTTTTATTTTATCTAATTTTGTGTGGTCATTCTGTAAG
>SJYC01114966.1:5743-21121 GCA_006408675.1 Madoqua kirkii | reverse complement strand
TTTTCCATTTATGTCAAAGATGAAAGATAATTTGTGATAATGCATAGCTATTTTCTTGTCATCATAATTGAACTTATTCTCTAAACTGTATTAACAACAGGGATCATCAGGGGATATCTTACTACACACATAACTAGTGATAAAACTTTTAGATCACAGTTCATGCTTTCAAAATGCATTTACTTTCATAAAATGTCACATTCATTTATATATTAATATATGAGTATCGTACTTAAGATCATGAAATACATTTGCTCTTATTTAGCAAACTAGGAGTGTAATTTTTATTTGATTGGGTTTTTTCATTACTTTATTTGATTGAATTAATACTAACAATAAAATATGTTATTAGATTTAGGAACTAAATTTGTGAGTTGGAAAAATCTGAATTCAGATGCTGACTGTGTTAGTAGGATTGCCAGATAAAATATAGGATGCTCAGCTATACGTATGAGTTTCAGGTAAATGGCACATTATTTTTTGGTATATGTATGTCCATACAATATTTGGACATACTTTAAGAAACTTTAAAAATATAAAGAAAGCTGAGTGTGGAAGAATTGATGCTTTTGAACTGTGGTGTTGGAGAAGACTCTTGAGAGTCCCTTGGACTGCAAGGAGATCCAACCAGTCCATCCTAAAGGGAATCAGTCTTGGGTATTCATTGCATGAGATGGTTAGATGGCATCACCGACTCAGTGGACTTGAGTTTGGGTAAACTCCAGGAGTTGGTGATGGTTAGGGAGGCCTGGCATGTTGCAGTTCATGGGATCACAAAGAGTCAGACATGACTGAGCAACTGAACTGAACTGAAAGGAAAGAAAATTTACTCTTATCTGAAATTAGATTGTATCTGTGCATATTATATTTTCATTTGCTAAATCTGGCAACCCTATCAATCAGTCACCATTAGAATGTCAGCCCCCTTTATTCCTGAACATTTGAGCCCCTGGATCTATGTTAGTCTCCCTTCAAATTGTTCTTTCTTCATTATTTCAATTTTTCTGTAAATAATATCTCCAATACGTTGGTCTCTTGTGTCCTTAATCTCTTATCCTCCAGTGATGTGATTCTATTATGTTAACTGCCCTTCTGCATAATTATGCTTTAGACTTCATCATTTCAAATATATGACTTCCTTCAGAATCTTTAATTCCCAGAATTTCACTCCTGAACTAATACTTCCAATTTTTTTTTTGTTGAACATTATTGAAGACCCACAGCTCTAGCATTTGTTTTTTTTTTTCACTCCACTGGAAACTACAATCCACTGATCCTTCCACAATTATTTTTCATGTTCTTAACTCTCTATTTCATTGATTCTGCAGTTGTTCATGACAGTATGGAAGTATTGGTATATCGAGCCAGACTACCTGGAGTTTATCTCAAGAATTCCACTCCTGAACTAATACTTCCAATTTTTTTTTGTTGAACATTATTGAAGACCCACAGCTCTAGCTTTTGTTTTTTTTTTCACTCCACTGGAAACTACAATCCACTGATCCTTCCACAATTATTTTTCATGTTCTTAACTCTCTATTTCATTGATTCTGCAGTTGTTCATGACAGTATGGAAGTATTGGTATATCGAGCCAGACTACCTGGAGTTAAAGGACTAAATCTTGCCTTTGCCATTTACAATCTATAACTTACAAAATTTGCTTAATCATTTCACCTCAGTTCACTTATCTATAAAATCACAGTTTAGTTCAGTCGCTTAGTCGTGTCCGACTCTTTGCAACCCATGAATCGCGGCATGCCAGGCCTCCCTGTCCATCACCACTCCCGGAGTTCACTCAGACTCATGTCCATCGAGTCAGTGATGCTATCCAGCCATCTCATCCTCTGTCATCCCCTTCTCCTCCTGCACCCAATCCCTCCCATAAGGCTGTTGTGAAGAATAAATAATTTATATAATGTGTGCTTAGAACAGTTCCCTCCTAGAACAAAGTTTGTATTATGTTATCATTATCATGATTAACATTATACCTATCAGTTCAGTTCAGTTGCTCAGTCCTGTCTGACTCTTTCTGACCCTTTGGTCTGCAGGATGCCAGGCTTCCCTGTCCAACTCTTGGAACTTTCTCAAACTCATGTCCAACGAGTCAGTGATGCCATACAACCATCTCATCCTCTGTTGTCCCCTTCTCCTCCTGCCTTCAATCTTTTCCAGCATCAGAGTATTTTCAAATGAGTCAGTTCTTCGCATCAGGTGGCAAAAGTACTGGAGCTTCAGCGTCAACTTCTGTCCTTCCAATGAATATTCAGGACTGATTTCCTTTAGGATTGACTGGTTTGATCTCCTTGCAGTCCAAAGGACTCTTGAGTCTTCTTCAACACCATAGTTCAAAAATATCAGTTCTTTGGCTCTCAGCTCTCTTTATGGTCCAACTCTCACATCCATACACGACTACTGGAAAACTATATCTTTGACTAGATGGACTTTTGTGGCGAAGTAATATATCTGCTTTTTAATATGCTGTCTAGGTTGGCCATAGCTTTTTTCCCAAGGAGCAAGTGTCTTTTAATTTTATGGCTGCAGTCACCATCTGAGTGACAATATACAGCCTTGACATACTCCTTTCCCAATTTTGAACCAGTCTGTTGTTCCATGTCTGATTTTAATGGTTGCTTCTTGACTTGCATACAGATTTCTCAGGAGGCAGGTAAGGTGGTCTGGTATACCTGTTTCTTTAAGAATTTTCTACAGTTTATTGTGATCCACATAGTCAAAGGCTTTGGCGTAGTCAATAAAGCAGAAGTAGGTTTTTTTAATAGAACTCTCTTGCTTTTTCTATGATCCAACGGTTTGGCAATTTTGGCAACATGAAAATGCCCTTATTTCTGAAATCCTTTGTCCATCTATCTCTTCCTTCACTTTTCTTGTCTGGCAAAATCTCAGTCTTTTTCAAATCCAGCTGTACTTTGTGCATGAGCATAGAAAGTCAAGGGGAAAATCCCCAAACAGGCTGTCTGATTGCACTTTAAATTAATAATTGTGAACTTCAAATTGTCCCTTACTACTGCCCAGAAATCCAGTTCATTCCATAATGAGTCCAAGATTCATTTCATCTCTGTTTCACCTCTCATTTTCGCCAACCTTGAATCACTCTCGTCACTCTTCACTGAGGAAGTGTGAACCACCTGTCAACGACTTCCAAAAACTCTCACTACGTGATCCCAGCCTCTCTAAGCCTGTCCTCTGACTTCCCTCCTTTCACTCTAAAGGGGTCCTCTGTGCCCCTGCCTTGACCAGTCCCTCGATCTGTGCACTGCATCTCTTCCTCTCTTGGATGTGTGCATTTAGATATGTAATAAACACTGCAACGTTAACACATCCACAAACATACTTCTAACTTCTCAGAAGATTATCCCGTCTCAGGAAATGGCAACCCCAGCCTTATAGTTCCTTAAGACAAAGTACTTGGCTCATCCCTTCCTCTCACACTTCATATCTTTTGCATGAGGCCCCAAAGAGCATCTGATGTACCAAAAGGTAATTTTATTCAATCTTTAGCTTTATAATTTGTGAAAAGTAGATGACACAAAAAGTGACATCTATCAAAATTTTGGAAGATAATTAAACCAATAATGTCTGAAAATTTCTGATCACTGTGTTTGGTGTAGTATATATTTAATAAAGCTTGCCTCTGTTTTTGATATTATTAATACTGCTTCTTTTGCTTGTTTCTCCTTCTTCAGTCTATGCTAGTGTAAATAAATATACAAACACATGCCATGAGCTTAAATGTCATTAGATGTGTATTAATACAAAATAAGCTGTTTGTTCCAGTTTTGTAGAAAAGCATTTCCTTTCAGACTGCTTATATGAATATAGTTTGAGATATGCAAAAAATCTCATCACTTGGTAATGATGTTATGTAATACAAAAATTCAACTTTAGCTAGACTTCCTGATCTTGAATTTTGCCTCTAGTATGACTTTGGTCACTTTCTTGAACTCTACACCTCAGCTTTTCTCATCTATAGTGTGGGGATTATAAAAGATCTCCTAATAAGAATGTTTCAAGTTTTCATATTTGTGCAGTTTTAATATGTTTACTGAGACAGTGTAAGTGCTTTGTAAGTGTTCACTGCTTTTGTTTCTATTATAATAAAGGATCTTCTTCATAAGATTCCAAGGCATAAATTCAAAGGATTGTATTATAAATGTTATGGTCTATGTATTACAGATGTTATGGTCTATGTCTATGAGCATTGTCTTGTACAACTTCAGCAATGTAAAACTTCAGTGTGATTTTGCCCCAGATGCTTTGCCATTTTTTGACATACTTGTTTCTGAAACAAAAATAGATGACTTAGGCTGCATTTAAAATATGGAGGGTATGAAATATTTGTCAATTCCATTCATTCCACAGAGAGCTATTAAGTGCTAGTATTTATATTTTAGACAAAGTTTTGTAAGTGGAGTACAATGGTAAAATTAAACTGAAAAAGCTTTTGCCCTCTTTTAACTTAGGGTATGAAACAAAGAAAAATATTTTTCACACAAATAACTATAAGAAAATTTCTTCTCTTTTTAATAGCTGTGTTGGACTGAGTATCTGGTTGATTTAAGTAGCATCACACTGTGCCAAATTTTAGGCAGCACTGTAACAACATTGGGGTATTTTGGATCCAGGTGCTAGTTTGCTCAAATTTTGCCCATTAATTCCTTATACAACTGGCAAAATAGAATTTGGTTTCCCTTCCACTGAAGTGGACAGTACTGCTCATTGGAAACAAATTTGGAAAAGGGAAACCTCTCCATGCGTGCTGCTTGTCCCTGCTGAGTATTTTGCATCTTACACAGGCAGGTTCCACGTGGAACTATAGATCATACCTCCAAGCCTGATACTGGGAAGCTGTCAGTTGCCTGAAGTCAACAGATGTAGAAAGTTAAAATATTGAAGAAAATAACACTCAGCAGCTGGCTATTTACCGGGAACTAGCAGATGACACCACCCTTATGGCAGAAAGTGAAGAGGAACTAAAAAGCCTCTTGATGAAAGTGAAAGAGGAGAATGAAAAAGGTGGCTTAAAGCTCAACATTAATGGCATCCAGTCCCACCAATTCAAGGCAAATAGATGGAGAAACAGGGGAAACAGTGTCAGACTTTATTTTTTTTAGCTCCAAACTCACTGCAGATGGTGACTGCAGCCATGAAATTAAAAGACTCTTACTCCTTGGAAGGAAAGTTATGACCAACCTAGATAGCATATTAAAAAGCAGAGACATTACTTTGCCAACAAAGGTCTGTCTAGTTAAGGCTATGGTTTTTCCAGTGGTCATGTATGGATGTGAGAGTTGGACTATGAAGAAAGCTGAGTGTTGAAGAATTGATGCTTTTGAGCTGTGGTGTTGGAGAAGACTCTTGAGAGTCCCTTGGACTGCAAGGAGATCCAACCAGTCCATTCTAAAGGAGATCAGTCCTGGGTGTTCATTGGAAGGAATGATGCTGAAGCTGAAACTCCAGTACTTTGGCCACCTTGTGTGAAGAGCTGACTCACTGGAAAAGACCCTTATGCTGAGAGGGATTGGGGGCAGAAGAAGAAGGGGACGACTGAGGTTGAGATGGCTGGATGGCATCACCGACTCAATGGACATGAGTTTGGGTAAACTTCGGGAGTTGGTGATGGACAGGGAGGCCTGGTGTGCTGCGATTCATAGGGTCACAAAGAGTCAGACACAACTGAACAACTGAACTGAACTGAACAGAGTGATTCATTTAATTACTTAACTTTTAGACCCTTAAATATGCTTCCCAGTAGTTGTTGCTCAAAATTAAAGAAAAAAAAAAAGCCAAACTGAAAAATTAACACTAAAAGACTTGGATGATAATCAACTGATATATAGCCAGATGAAAATAAACTTGCATTCTAATAAGATTTTATAAAAAAAATAAGTGTAGTTCAGTTTATCTATTCCAGCTGATAATCATAACACTGTAAAAGGAAAAGAATATTCCAAATATTTAAATTTTATGTTCAGAGCATGTAATAAATCTCCTATTTTGAATATAAGAAGCTATACAGTTAGTAACAATTAAGAGTAAATGCTTATTCTCATTAAATTGTGTCCAATACCTTAAAGAATCAGAAGGCAGTAACATCATTTTACTGTGTGATAGCATATAAGCCTGTCCTAATCATGATGGAGAATATGCAAAAAAGGACTTTAGAATATTTAATGAATCTCACTCTTCACTTCTTTGGGGCAAGTCACTTCTTTGTTTAATGTTCAGAGGCCCAATTTTATAACTCTGAGTACAGTTTAACATCATTCACATTGACAGACTTAGATTCTAATTCTGCCATTAATTTAGACTATATACTTTTAGAAATTGTAGATTACAGTTTTATTTTTGAGAAAATAAGCATGATGTGGCACCTGAGGGTCCTGAAATTGGATGCTAGTGGTTTTATAGTTCATTTTCATAAGGAGGCCCCAAATAGCACTCAAAAGAGTTTTCTCTCATTGTGTCATGATTCCCACCTATATATTCTACTTCAAAGAACTCAGTAATGTTTAGTTCGTTTTATGAGCCTCAGTAGACTGAATATGCATTAGAAGTTGACCTTTGATTTGTCAGGGCATGAGTGAACTCACTGGTGACCTCTCATGACATTTTTAAAGTACAACATCTCAAATAGTTATACTCTGTTAAGTCATTTTCATATGGGTTTCTTTTCCTTTTTGTTCTTAACTATTACTTATAGGTAAATCTGTACTGGTTTTAATACTTTTTGTTTGAAAAATAAATGGTTTATATTTAACACATTTTGATAAATGTAAACAGAAACCTCAAATTTAATCAGAGATTGTTTAGCAAGGTTTTCTAGGTGAGAGACCCTTATTTTTATTTAAACCCTTATGTATTATGACTCAGTTTTAACAATTCATGTTTAGGCTACCATCTTCTCATAAGAATTTAATGAAGAATTTTAAAATGATTTTTACCATTCATAAGCTTATTCCTCTTTGTATAACCTTCACTTATAGTGCATATAGTTTTTCAAAAACTTTGGTCCTCTGTTTGTAGTGTGTGAGGCATCTATTATTAATGAAATATTGGTAGATTTTTTTCCCCCTGAATTGTCTTGAGAGATGATGTTCTCTTACTCAGAAAAAAGTCCTTCAGAATGAGGTATTCTTACAAAAAATCATTATACCCACATATGTTCATAAGACACACTATTAAGTTTAGTAGTCCCATCACATGTAAGCTTCAGATATTGTTGCTTTAATGCATTACCTGTCTCTTATACACATCTAGATGTGTATAAGAGACAGGAGTCCCTTGGACTGCAAGGAGATCCAACCAGTCCATTCTAAAGGAGATCAGTCCTGGGTGTTCATTGGAAGGAATGATGCTGAAGCTGAAACTCCAGTACTTTGGCCACCTTGTGTGAAGAGCTGACTCACTGGAAAAGACCCTTATGCTGAGAGGGATTGGGGGCAGAAGAAGAAGGGGACGACTGAGGTTGAGATGGCTGGATGGCATCACCGACTCAATGGACATGAGTTTGGGTAAGCTTCGGGAGTTGGTGATGGACAGGGAGGCCTGGTGTGCTGCGATTCATAGGGTCACAAAGAGTCAGACACAACTGAACAACTGAACTGAACTGAACAGAGTGATTCATTTAATTACTTAACTTTTAGACCCTTAAATATGCTTCCCAGTAGTTGTTGCTCAAAATTAAAGAAAAAAAAAAAGCCAAACTGAAAAATTAACACTAAAAGACTTGGATGATAATCAACTGATATATAGCCAGATGAAAATAAACTTGCATTCTAATAAGATTTTATAAAAAAAATAAGTGTAGTTCAGTTTATCTATTCCAGCTGATAATCATAACACTGTAAAAGGAAAAGAATATTCCAAATATTTAAATTTTATGTTCAGAGCATGTAATAAATCTCCTATTTTGAATATAAGAAGCTATACAGTTAGTAACAATTAAGAGTAAATGCTTATTCTCATTAAATTGTGTCCAATACCTTAAAGAATCAGAAGGCAGTAACATCATTTTACTGTGTGATAGCATATAAGCCTGTCCTAATCATGATGGAGAATATGCATAAAAGGACTTTAGAATATTTAATGAATCTCACTCTTCACTTCTTTGGGGCAAGTCACTTCTTTGTTTAATGTTCAGAGGCCCAATTTTATAACTCTGAGTACAGTTTAACATCATTCACATTGGCAGACTTAGATTCTAATTCTGCCATTAATTTAGACTATATACTTTTAGAAATTGTAGATTACAGTTTTATTTTTGAGAAAATAAGCATGATGTGGCACCTGAGGGTCCTGAAATTGGATGCTAGTGGTTTTATAGTTCATTTTCATAAGGAGGCCCCAAGTAGCACTCAAAAGAGTTTTCTCTCATTGTGTCATGATTCCCACCTATATATTCTACTTCAAAGAACTCAGTAATGTTTAGTTCGTTTTATGAGCCTCAGTAGACTGAATATGCATTAGAAGTTGACCTTTGATTTGTCAGGGCATGAGTGAACTCACTGGTGACCTCTCATGACATTTTTAAAGTACAACATCTCAAATGTTATACTCTGTTAAGTCATTTTCATATGGGTTTCTTTTCCTTTTTGTTCTTAACTATTACTTATAGGTAAATCTGTACTGGTTTTAATACTTTTTGTTTGAAAAATAAATGGTTTATATTTAACACATTTTGATAAATGTAAACAGAAACCTCAAATTTAATCAGAGATTGTTTAGCAAGGTTTTCTAGGTGAGAGACCCTTATTTTTATTTAAACCCTTATGTATTATGACTCAGTTTTAACAATTCATGTTTAGGCTACCATCTTCTCATAAGAATTTAATGAAGAATTTTAAAATGATTTTTACCATTCATAAGCTTATTCCTCTTTGTATAACCTTCACTTATAGTGCATATAGTTTTTCAAAAACTTTGGTCCTCTGTTTGTAGTGTGTGAGGCATCTATTATTAATGAAATATTGGTAGATTTTTTTCCCCCTGAATTGTCTTGAGAGATGATGTTCTCTTACTCAGAAAAAAGTCCTTCAGAATGAGGTATTCTTACAAAAAATCATTATACCCACATATGTTCATAAGACACACTATTAAGTTTAGTAGTCCCATCACATGTAAGCTTCAGATATTGTTGCTTTAATGCATTCCCTCACTACTTTGATAAAAGCCTTAAGATGTTGCCACTAGTTCTTTGATGATTTCCTCTGATGTTACAGTATCTTTCTTTTTTTCTCCAAAAAATCTGTTTTGCATAAACATGAGAAGTCAAAGCAGTTTGAGTTAACGAGTAAAAAATTCAAGTTTTTGCAACAAAAGTACATATATTTGTACTTAGAGCCCTCTTTCTCAACGTAAGAGAAGTTTATTTTCTATTTCTACAAAATATGAACTTTTAGAGAAACCCAAATGTTATTCAAGTTTATAATTTTGAGCTTTATTCAGCTATTTCCCCATTGAATTAATGAGATTTATTAATGGAATTAGAGGGGGAAGAGGTATATTGACCTAGATATTGACATAGTTTTTTCCCCATCACCCTTGCCTCACTCCTGAATGAGTCCTGCATTTGTTGGATTCAGAGATAGATGAATTTGTTTTTAATGTTTAGTTCTAGCTTCCAAATAATTTTGTGGCAATTACATATAATAAAATGCCACTTTTAATAGATTACTTATTACATCCATAATTAGGTTTAATAATCCTGTATGGATGAAATATTAACAAACTAATAATCAACTTGTTTGTCCATTTGAACAACAGTTCTGCTTTCAACTAGACTATAGTTAATAACAAGGTTTTGTATACTTGAAATTTACTGAGAGTAGTTGTGTTCTCTGCATTTAAAAAAAGAGTTAACTATTGGAGGCGATTGGATATGTTGTTTTGATCATGGTGATCATTCTGTAATGTATATGTATATTATATACATTTTTAAAAGCCAAGTATCATCTTGTGTGACTCTCTTCTATAAAAAAAATACCATTCTACCAACTCTCAGTGGTACCTGTGAAATTTTACTCATCTCATTGTGCTAAGATGCCATTTTTTTCATTTTGCCCCTATAGTCTGTGACTTGATAGTATAAACATTCTAAAATCTAACTTTTGCATCTGATATGTTTACTTGTATTTTTTTTCTTTAACGTGACATTTACTAGGCACCACTTTAACTATTGTTTTTTCCTTATCACACCTGTTGTATTTCTCTAATACCCGATCTGTTGCTTTATACGCACTTGTCAACAAAAGGTGAAGTTGTAGAGTGTGCATATGGTTTGAGAGATGCATCTCTTGCCCTTTGCTTAAGGAAGTGACTGATTATGAAGCTTTGTCTGAGGAGTAAGAGTCACCAACAGCCATGTTACTGTGTGCTCTTTGTTTCAGAACTGTCATCCAACACAGGGAGTATATGTGTGCAAGTGCTACTTGCTCAGTTCTATCTGACTCTTTGCAGCCCCTTGGACTGTAGCTTGCCAGGCTCCTCTGTCCCTGGAATTTTCTAGGCAAGAATATTTAGCTGTGTTGCCATTCCCTTCTCCAGGGGATCTGCCTGAACCAGGGATCGAACCCAGGTCCCCGGCATTGCAGGGGTATATTTTATGACTGAACCATCAGGGGAGCCTAGAACCTGTGAAATCCCTGGGTTTTACTAAACTCAGCCCTTCCTGCTTTGAGTTGAAACCAGAAAATGAAGTACGGTTTTCTACATGATTAGCAAGATCCATACACAGAAAGTGGAGAAGGAAATGGCAACCCACTCCACTGTTCTTGCCTAGAGAATCCCTTGGACACAGGAGCCTGGTGGGCTGCTATCGATGAGATCGCACAGAGTCAGACACATGCATGCATGTATTGAAGAAGGAAATGGCAACACACTCTAGTATTCTTGCCTGGAGATTCCCAGGGACAGAGGAGCCTGGTGGGCTGATGTCTATGGGGTCACATGGAGTCGGACACAACTGAAGTGACTTAGCAGCAGCAGCAGCATACATAGGAGGAGAAAAAAACCACTTCTCGGCATACTATTAGTTATCATAGATTTTCAGAAATATTGATACAAGCATGGTCACTGCCACTTATTAACTATCTTTTTCTCTTATTTAATGTAGGAGGTTTTCAATGGGTAAAATTTGCAATCTTCTAACTTTATAATTTCTGAAGTATGTGACCTTTAAAAAAATTTTTAAATCACAGTATTCCATATTTAAGAGAAAGAAACTAGCACATAACACATGTGACCCAAATTACTTGAATCTAGAAAGAATATCTGAATACAGTTGTATTTATATGTTGTAATACTAGACCACCTAACTGCTTCTTGAGAAATCTGTATGCAGGTCAGGAAGCAACAGTTAGAACTGCACATGGAACAACAGACTGGTTCCAAATAGGAAAAGGAGTACATCAAGGCTGTATATTGTCACCCTGCTTATTTAACTTATATGCAGAGTACATCATGAGAAACGCTGGGCTGGAAGAAACACAAGCTGGAATCAAGATTGCTGGGAGAGATATCAATCACCTCAGATATGCAGATGACACCACCCTTATGGCAGAAAGTGAAGAGGAACTAAAAGCCTCTTGATGAAAGTAAAAAGGAGAGTGAAAAAGTTGACTTAAAGCTCAACATTCAGAAAATGAAGATCATGGCATCTGGTCCCATCACGTCATGGGAAATAGATGGAGAAACAGTGGAAACAGTGTCAGACTTTGTTTTTTTGGACTCCAAACTCACTGCAGATGGTGATGCAGCCATAAAATTAAAAGACACTTACTCCTTGGAAGAAAAGTTATGACAAACCTAGATAGCATATTGAAAAGCAGAGACATTACTTTGCCGACTAAGGTCTGTCTAGTCAAAGCTATGGTTTTTCCAGTAGTCATGTATGGATGTGAGAGTTGGACTGTGAAGAAGGCTGAGTGCCGAAAAGTGATGCTTTTGAGCTGTGGTGTTGGAGAAGACTCTTGAGAGTCCCTTGGACTGCAAGGAGCTCCCGCCAGTCCATTCTGAAGGAGATCAGCGTTGGGATTTCTTTGGAAGGAATGATGCTAAAGCTGAAACTCCAGTACTTTGGCCACCTCATGCAAAGAGTTGACTCATTGGAAAAGACTCTGATGCTGGGAGGGATTGGGGGCAGGAGAAGAAGGGGACGACAGAGGATGAAATGGCTGGACGTCATCATTGACCCGATGAACAGGAGTCTGAGTGAACTCCGGGAGTTGGTGATGGACAGGGAGGCCTGGCGTGCTGCGATTCATGGGGTCGCAAAGAGTGGAACACGACTCAGCAACTGAACTGAACTGAACTGAATACTTGGGCAACCTTCTGTAGGATTTCAGTTGGATTTTTTTTTCAGTTGCTCAGTCATGTCTGACTCTTTGCAAACCAGTGGACTGCAGCACACCAGGCTTCCCTGTTCACTATCTCCCAGAGTTTTCTCAAACTCATGTCCATTGAGTCAATGATGCAATCCAACCATCTCATCCTCTGTTTCCTCTTTCTCTTCCTGCCCTAAATCTTTCCCAGCATCAGAATTTTTCCAATGAGTCAGTTCTTCACATCAGGCCAAAGTATTGGAGCTTCAGCTTTAAGATCAGTCCTTCCAATGAATATTCATGGTTGATTTCATTTAGAATTGACTGGTTTGATCTCCTTGCTGTCCAAGACACTTGAGTGTCTTCTCCAGCACCACAATTTGAAAGCATCAGTTCCTCAGTGCCCAGCTTTCTTTATGGTCCCACTTTCACATCCATACATGACTACTGGAAAAACTATATGTATGTATGTATATATACACATATAATTTTCTACTTTTCCCTCATGAGTTCTAGCAAAATTACCAGAAGCATTACCATATGGGAAATGTAATAAATAAAAATGTTATATTGAAAGAGAAGGCAGCTGATATAGCTTACACACAGTGTAATTAGTATGTTTACATGCTAGTCTAGATACACCCAGTTATTTATGTTTCAGCAAACATTTCATTATATTTAACATATCCTTCTCATTTCAGTGTTACAACAGAAGAGAGATACTCAAGGATCCTGGGAAATTAAGTATTAACATTCCCTTGAGGGAAACCTCTACTTAAAAAAGTATATTCCATTTTAAATTTCCTAATCCATGGCAGTATATTTAATTTATCCTAATATTTGAACTCTGACAAAATAAAAAGTGAACAGTGCAATGTTAATTCTTTAACATTTGGCATAAAAACCACATGCGCAGTCATGTCCAACTCTTCTCAGTCCCATGGACTTAGCCCAGCAGGCTCCTCTGTTCATGGGATTATCCCAACAAGAATACTGAAGTGGATTGCCATTTCCTCCTCTAGGAGATCTTCCCAACCCAGGGATCAAACCCATGTCTCCTGTGGTTCCTGCATTGGCAGGCACATTCTTACCACTGAGCCACCTGGCAAGTGTAAAAATCACAATTCCTACAAGTGCAGAAGACATGCATGGATTCTGGCAAATCTGGGTTAATTTATATATGCCCCTAATGGCAAAGGTGGGGATGGGAATGTGGTATGGAAAGTGTAGGATGGTTTGCGTTGGTCATGATGTTAGTGGCTCTGTGTTGTGAATGTATGACTGCACATTTGTGCTTGCCAGGTTCAATGTCATCAGCTGAGGAACTCAGAGCTGACCATCACGATACTGTGCAATTTAAGCATAATCTGGGAAGAGAAAATAAATAAAATTGAAGTACTTAAAATGCACTCTTAAAACAAAAATAGTATTAAAATATCAGGTCTTTCTATTTATAATTTCTATTTTATGTGCTCTGTAAAATTTGAAGGGAAAGGATATTTCCTTTGCTGACTTGTGAATTTAACTTGCTGTTTCTCTTCTGAGCCCAAATGAGATGAAAAAATCTTGTTAATACAGAATATTAATCCTCTCTCTCTTTCTTCAAATATGCATGTCTTTCTCAACCTATGATGGGATTATGTCCCAATAAACCCATTGTATGTTGAAAGTATCATAAATCAACAATTCATTTAATAACCTAACTTACTGGACATAATAGCCTTGCCTGGACTACCTTAAACATGGTCAGAACAATTATATTAGCCTGCTTTTGGGCAGGATCACCTAACTGAAAGCCTATTTTATAATAAACCATCAGATATGTGAAAAACAGAATGGTTTCAAGTGTATCAGGGTTTATCCTTGTGATCACGTGGCTGACTGAACTCTCTAACTGATGCCACAAGCATTTGGAGACAGCAGCTTAGCACACAGCTAGCCCTGGCAAAGCCCTGATCTCAAAATTTGAAGCACAGTTTCTACTGAATTTGTGTTACTTTTGCACTATTGTAAAGCTGAAAAATCTAAGTTTAACCATTGTAAGTTCGGGAACATCTGTATACATTTTTTTAAAAAAAGCTTTAAATAAAAACAAATTATATGGCTAATTCCTAAAACGTTATCCATTAAACAAAACTATCACTTAATATCCATTCAAAAAGCCTCTTGCTGCCAGTGTCATCATTTTCTTGGCATTTGTTGACACCTTTTTGGAAGTCCCACGAGTCTCATTTTCTTTTGTCTTATTCCCACGTTATGATGCACCTACTGACCAAAGTGAATTTAAATATCACTGGCACTTCTTGTCCCCATGATTATGACTTATCCCCAAGAGAACATTTGTACCTGGCTTCAATCTATTCTCTTTGTCTAGGTCACATCTAGATTTTGTAGGTTATTTGAAAATTCCTGTCTTACTTGAGGAACAAGACAATCTTACTTCCCCTTTCCCACTTCTATTTCTTTTTCTTTTACTTTGTCAGGGTGTAGTTTTATCATAGTTAAAAATGTCAACCAAAAATTATAAATTAAAATAAGAAGTATGCTTTGATGATTTTTTTTGATATGCATAGGTATTTTTTCAAGCCTCTAAAGGAATTTTAAAAACCCTCCAAATGAAAATAAGAAAAACATTTATATATGTATACTTTATTTCTGAGATTATTATGTTTCTAGCTCTATTCTTTTAAAATTTATAGTGTTGTTATAAGTATTATAGCTTCCTCAGGAAAACTTTATGTTTTTTTACAGCAAAATATGAAGTTGCAGTGTCTCATATTTTTACACTCCTTTGAAAGATGACAGTTCTCTCCTTGAGGGTAGATTCTGGAAGGTGTTTTTGACATAGATCTTAAAAATATAATAATAATACTGATAAATACACATATATTCATACAGAAAGTTTGATTTTAGTTTTTATCTCCCCAAATCATGATAATCAAAATTATCATTTCCAACTTTCTATCAATCCACTTCCTCCTTATTCCTTATTCTTGTAACTACTCTCTTTTCTTATTTGTATTTATAATGAGTTTCAGAGTT
>SJYC01114962.1:0-11802 GCA_006408675.1 Madoqua kirkii | reverse complement strand
CATTCCTTTCTATTTTCAACAAATACTTGCTTTCCATTTACTAAGAGAAAATTTGAGGTGCTGAAGATATAAAATGAATGAGTGTTTAGCTTTGTGGAGTTCATAATTACTGTGACTTGCTTGTAAATGGACCTTAAAAAAATCCTGAAAAATCAGTAGAATGGGAAAGAACTTGAACTGGGAAAAAGACTTCCTTTAATTTTCCAGTATAGAAAACCTATATCCATAACTGAGTTTTCTATTCTTTTCTTTTCTTTTTTTTTTTTTTCCCATTTGATTAGTTAGATGAAGCCGTGGTCCTATTTGCTCCTAGATTTAATCTCCCAATCTACATTCCTGGTAATTTTTACTGAATTCAGGTTACTGCTTTTAAGGGAAGTCTATAGTCTCCAGGTGCAAAATAATAATACTCAATATCTAAGTATTTAAATTCCAAATGATAGAGGAAAATTTTCTTTTGCAAATTTTATGTTAATCTAGAAAAGAGAAAAGAAGAAGGATCTAGTAGATTGTTTAATAAAATATAAAGCAATCACAAAACATAACTAGTTAAAATCCAAAACTGAATTTATATCTCTACATGTATATTTACTTAAACTTTTCAGTAACAAATATATAAAGAATTTTCCAGAAAAAAATGTAGAACTAGATTCTCTCTTTACTCTATGATGGTCATAAAAATATATGTTAGATGAGAATCATCTGTTCATCTGTACAGTAAATACTAGAACTCACCCAAGACAATTTGTCTTATAATCACCTTCTTTCAAAATTTTCCCTTGTGTGGAAGGTTGATTTACACAGGAAAAAACAAATTACAAAAGATATGCATATGCCTGTCAATTCTAGGCAAAACCCAGAAAATGATCATAGTATGTGTCTTATGAAATGTGATGCTGTGATCGTACAGTGGTTAGTACTCTGTGTTGTGAAATATGTTTTCTAAAAATGAGAAAGGATGAGTAACATATGTTAATTTTCTTAGTAAGCAGTTTTATTTCTTAGGAACACAATTTTCCTTTTATTTTATAATAAGGTTGTACATTATAAGAGAAATTTACCTGATGTTAGAGGTCCTTTAGGTGGTGTCAGTCAAAAGGAGTTGCATGGCTGGGAAGGGTTGAAAGCTTCAATATGTGCAGTGGTCTAGGGACAACATGCACGCTGGCTGCAAATGAACATTTTCTAAATTTTTAACCATTTTTCTTTAAACTGTGTATTAAAAGGCTCTTCTGTCATTAATGTCCAGTTAATCACAGTTTTATTTCATCTGTTATAGTTTTAACGTGTGTGTTTTTGAATTTAATTTATCATAGATACATTTTCACATACTGCCATCAATTTCAGTTTTGCTGTCTTTAGTAGCTAAGACACATCCTCCTTTTTTGCCATTTCCTGATATTCTTTGATTAGTTCTAGGAGTCCTTGTCATAAAGTGGAAAGTGTGTATTCTTTAGAGTCAGACAGCATGAGGTTAAAACCACTGCTTACTAGCTGTGGGGTCTCAGTCCTTAACCTCTCTTACTAACATTTCTACAGCCTGAAGAATTTTTTTGATACTTACATTTTCTGGGTGGGTTGTAGGGAACTTCTGTGATCTTTTACTTTTATGATTACTTTAAATTGTTTTTTATTGAGGAATAATTGACATAATAACTGTATACATTTGAGGCATATAGCATGGTGATTTAATTTGCATATATTGTGAAATGATTACCAGAATAAATTCAGTTAACATCCATCTTGTCATGTAGACACAACAAAAGAAAAAGAGGAGAAAATAAAAAAATTTTCCTCTTGAAAACTTTCCTATATGTCATATAACATTGTTAAATATAGTTGTCACATTGTAGTACATTATACTCCTAGCAGTTATTTATCCTATAATTTTAGTTTGTATCTTGTGACCACCTTTCTCCAATTCCATACCACATTCCCCCCACCCCACTTCTGGTAGCTACAAGTCTGTCTCTTTTCCTATGAGTTTTTTGTTTGTTTGTTTGTTTGTTTTATAATCCATATATAAGTGAGATCACACATTGTTTGTCTTTCTCTGTCTGACTTATTTCACTTGGCATAATGCCCTCAAGGCCTATTCATGTTGTTGCCAATGATAAGATTTCCTTGTTTTTTCATGCTTAAATAGCATTCTTATTTATGTATTTCACAGTTTCTTTAGCCATTCACTGATGGATGGACACAGGTTGCTTTCATATTCTTGGTTTTGTAAATAATATGAACATGGGGCTGCAGGTATCTTTTCAGGGTATTGTTTTTACTAGCTTTGGGTATATTCCCAAGAGTGGAATTTCGGTATCATAAGGTAGTTTTATTTTTAATTTTTTTGAGAATCCTGAATACTGTTTTCTATAGTAGCTGTATCAATTTACAATCTCACCAGTATCATAAAAGGGTAATCTTTTTTCCACATCCTTGCCAGCTTATTATCTTATCTTTTTCTAATTGCTATTCTCACAGGTATAAGGTGATATCTCATTGTGGTTTGAATTGCATTCCCCTAATAACTAATGACGTTAAGCATCTTTTCATGTACCTGTTGCCCTTTTGTTTACTTTCTTTGGAGAAATATGTATTCAGGTCCTTTTCTCATTTTTTCAATTGCATTTTTATTGTTGTTGTAGGAGCTTTTCTATAGGTCTTGGTTATTAACTCCTTATCAGATGTATGGTTTGCAAACATTTTTTTTCCCTTTCCATAGATTGATCACTGGTGAATTATGCTTTTAATATGTGCTGAGTTTAATTTGCTAGTATCTTATTGAGAGCTTTTGCATCTATATTCATCAGGGATATTGGCCTATAGCTTTCTTTTTTAGTAATCTTATTTTCTGATTTTAGTATCAAGATAATGCTGGCCTCATAAAATCAGTTAGAGAGTGTTCCCTCCTCTTTGATTTTTTGGGAAGACTTTGAGAAGGATTGATGTTAATTCTTGAAATGTTTGGTAAAATTCACCACCCATCTCATTGGGGGATTTTTTATTACTAATTTAATTCAATCTCCGCTAGTAATTGGTATATTCAGATTTTCTACTTCTTCTTGATTCAGTCTTAATAAGTTTTATCCTTTTAAGAATTTTTCCATTTCTTCTACGTTTCACAGTTTTTTGAAAGACATAGTTGTTCTATGTTGCCCTTTATAATCCTTTGAATTTGTTCAAATGTACTGTTTCTGTATTGATTCTCTGTGTAGATAATTTATCCATTGTTGAGAGTGGTAGAAGACCTTCAAATATTATTGTTTATAATTACTATACTGTTTATTTTTCTTGTTAGCTCTGTTAGCTGTTGCTTTATATATTTATATGCTCTGATGTTGGGCTCATAAATTCTTATATCAGTTTGTTGTATTGACCACTTTACCTTTATATAATGAGTTTCCTTGTTTCTCTCTCTCTCTCTCTTTTTTTTTTTTTTGCCATTTTCAGTTTTGTCTGATGTAATCAATGTAAACTATTCCTACTTTCTTTTAGTTACCATTGTTTGAAATGTCTTTTTGCATCCCTTCACTCTTAATTTCTGTTTGTCCTTTCAGTGAAAGTGAGTCTCCTAGAGAGGGTGGTTGTTAAATCTTTTTTTTTTTTTTTTTCATCCACTCATTGACACTATGTCTTGGAATTGGATAATTTAATCTGTTTATATTTAAAACAATTACTGATAGGTAAGGGCTTGTGTGTGGTTGTGCTCAGTCATGTCTGACTCTTTGCAGCCTCCTGGACTGTAGCCCACCAGGTTCCTCTGTCTATGGAATTTTTCAGGCAAGAATACTGGAGTGAATTGCCATTTTCTACTCTGAGGGATCTTTCTGACCCAGGGATCTAACCTGTGTCTCTTGCATCTACTGCCTTGGCAGACAGATGTTTTACCACTGAACCACCTAGGAAGCTGTAAGGGCTTAGGTAAAGGTAAGGTAAAGTAGCTCAGTCATGTCCGACTCTTTGCGACCCCATGGGCTGTAGCCTACCAGGCTCCTCTGTCCATGGGATTTTCCAGGCAATAGTACTGGAATGGATTGCAGTTTCCTTCTCCAGGGGATCTTCCCGACCCAGGGATCGAACCCGGGTCTCCCACATTGTAGACAGATGCTTAACCATCTGAGCCACCATGTTATTAGTTGCTTTCTGGTTGTTTGGTAGCTTCAACAATCTCTGTTTCTTATCCTGCTATCTTTTTGTTCTGTTTTGTTTTGTCTTTGGAATCAGCATACTTTGACTTCTTTATCAAGTTCTTTTGTGTAATTAGTATAAGATTTCCCCTGTGCTTTCCATGTGCTCAGTTGCTTCAGTCTCTTGCAACAATCAACTGTAGTGCACCAGGTATGGGATTCTTCAGGGGAGATGCCAGAGTGCCATGCCCTTCTCCAGGGGATCTTCCAAATTCAGACACTGAACACCTGTCTCTTATGTCTTCTGCATTGGCAGATGAGTTCTTTACCTCGAGCACCACGTGCAGTGTTTTCCAGGAGAATTACATAAAATTTGTTCATTGTCCAGTCTCTCAGGTGTGTCTGACTCTGCAGCCCCATGCACACCAGGTTTTCCTGTCCTTTACCATCTCCCATAGTTTGGTCAAACTCATTTCCATGAGTCATCCAACCATCTTGTCCTTTGTCATCCACTTCCCCTCCTGCCTTCAATCTTTCCCAGCATCAGGGTCTTTTCAAATGAGTCAGCTATTCCCATCAGGTATTTTAATTTCATGACTGCAATCACCATCTACGGTGACTTTGGACCACAAGAAAATAAAGTCTGTCACTGTTTCCATTGTTTCCCCATCTATTTGCCATGAAGTGATGGAACTGGATGCCATGATCTTTGTTTTCTGAATGTTGAGTTTTAAGCCAACTTTTCCACTCTCCTCTTTCACTTTCATCAAGAGGCTCTTATTTCCTCTTCACTTTCTGCCATAACAGTGGTGTCATCTGCATATCTGAAGTGTAAAAAGTAAATGTTTCTCAGTTGTGTCTGACTCTTTGTGACCCCATGGACTGTAGCCTACCAGGCTCCTCCGTCCATGGGATTTTCCAGGCAAGAATACTGGAGTGGGTAGCTATTTTCTTAACAAGCAGGGTGATAATATACAGCCTTGACATATTCTTCTCCCAATTTCGAACCAGTCCATTATTCCATGTCCGGTTTTAATGGTTCCTTCTTGATCTGCATACAGGTTTCTCAGGAGGCAGGTAAGGTGGTCTGGTATTCTCACTGTTTAAGAATTTTCCGGCTTGTTTGATCCACACAGTCAAAGGCTTTAGCATAGTCAGTGAATCAGAAGTAGATGTTCTGCTGCAGTTCCCTTGTTTTTTTTTATGATCCAACAGATGTTGGCATTTTGATCTCTGGTTCCTTTGTCTTTTGTAAATCCAGCTTGTAACACCCTATATTAAATTGATAGCAAGTAACTTCATAGAATTTGTATTCTTTGTACTTCTCCTTGGTTATTGCTGTTACAATTTATATGTTTTTATATCAGATTATTATATTTCTTAATTTTGTTTCAGTATTGACCATCTGGTGATATCCATGTGTAAAGTCTTCTCTGGTATTGTTGGAAGAGGGTGTTTGCTGTGACCAGTGCATTTTCTTGGCAAAACTCTGTTAGCCTTTGACCTGCCTGTTTTGTACTCCGAGGCCAAATTTGCCTGTTACTCCAGGTATCTCAGCTTCCTACTTTTGCATTCCAGTGCTCTATAATAAAAAAGACATTATCTTTTTTCCATGTAGGTTACTAAACTTTATTAAAAGGATTATTCTGAATTCTTTATTGATTTATCAGACAGTTCAAAGATCTCCATTTATTTAGAGTTAGTTATCTGAGTTTTGTTAGTTTCCTTTGGTGGTATCATATTTACCTGAGTTTTTGTGATCCTTAATTCCTTGTGTTGATTTTTGTGCATCTGATTAATAGAGTTGCCCTTGCAGACTTTAGAGGCTTGCTTTGTCAGTGAAAGTTCTTCACCAGGCTGCTCAGTTTTGGTTTCTGGGTGAGTCTGCCACTAAATTCTTTGTGCAGGTAATTCCTGTTATTATGATCTATTTGTGCCTGCACATGGATTGAGGGTTGTGCTGATAGCTGAGAGCAGCTGGATAGGACTGCTAGCTTTGTTCCTTACACAAGTGAGGATGTTGAATGTGCTCCATAGTTGCTTGAATTCTTTGATCAGGCTCACAACAAAGGTCCATCTAGTCAAGGCTATGGTTTTACCAGTGGTCATGTATGGATGTGAGAGTTGGACTATAAAGAAAGCTGAGCACCATACAATTGATGCTTTTGAACTGTGGTGTTGGAGAAGACTCTTGAGAGTCCCTTGGACTGCAAGGAGATCCAACCAGTCCATCCTAAAGGAGATCAGTCCTGGGTGTTCATCAGAAGGACTGATGTTGAAGCTGAAACTCCAATACTTTGGCCACCTGATGTGAAGAACTGACTCATTTGAAAAGACCCTGATGCTGGGAAAAATTGAGGGCAGGAGGAGAAGGGGACGACAGAGGGTGAGATGGTTGGATGGCATCACTGACTCAATGGACATGGGTTTGGGTGGTCTCCAGGAGTTGGTGATGGACAGGGAGGCCTGGCGTACTGTGGTTGATTGGGTCACAGAGTTGGGAATGACTGAACTACTGAACTGAATTGAACTGAACTAGACAGTTGGGACTTAATGTAGCAGATAGAGCAGATGGGGCTATGAATTAGCTTCCCTCTCCTAGCAGAGAAACAGGCCAGAGCCCTGGACCTATGCAGTTCATTGGGTGTCTGAATAAGGCCTGAGTATTCCTGAATTCCCTGATCAGGTGAGGCCACTTATTTTGCTCTACAAGGGAAGTCATGGGTTGTGTTCTCTGTTCAAGTGCCACTGTATGTGGGGCTATTGAATGGGCCATGTATCTTCCCCTGTGCTCTTGTTAAGTTCCCTGGAAGGATAGGTTGAAGGCTGTATTCAATGATGAACAAGACTATTAATTAGATTCCCTGCCCAGACAGTAAGAGAAGCTGCTCTAAAACCAGTAAAGCTCTTCGTGATCTTAACTCAGTCTGACCCACACCCAAGTTCCTTGGCTAAACAGTGCCACTGGCTTTGCTCTTCTGTTCTGTTCGCTTTTTGCTCAGCTTGTGTGTGCCTGTGCTGTACAGCTTTCAGGTAATTTTGCTAGCCCTTCTGATTCAGTTGGAGTCAGAGGACACTATTCACAGTGGATGAAACTGTGTTTCAGCCCCTAGGCCTGGGAAGGTGGGGGTTGGGCCCCTCTAGGCTATTTTCAATTTTTCAGAGTCTCAGGTTAGAGAGAGAGCAGGAGCTACCCTCAGGTTTGGCTATGAATTAATCTTCTTGCCTGTGCCTGCAGGGGAAGATCCCATGACTGGTATTGGCTTTGCTCTGGGGGTGATCTGGTCTGCTTGTCCACCTGCCTCTTGGCTTGAGCACCACTGTACCACACAGCTTCCAGGAGTTGTCCCTAGCTCTTCTGGTCAGATGAGGCTGCCAGGGGCCTCTGACTCATCATCTTGCCTAAATATGGGCAAATGAGCTCTACAACTGATAAAACTCCTTTGAGGATCTGAATCAGTCAAATCTGCACCCCCTCCAACCAATTATCTGGTCAGAGTGTACCCCTGATTTGGTTCTGCTGACAAGTGAAGCTGCTGGTTGGAGTTGCTCCTCAGGCATTAAAGGAATATCTGCCAAGATCTGTGTTTTGGTGTTACAAGCCCTCCCTGCTTCTCTATTATAGTCAGATTCTCAGCAACTGGATCCCATAGATTCCTCTCAGTTCCCATGGTAAGAAATCAAAGTGGGGCTCCCACAAAGCAACTTCACAACATTGAAGGTGATTGATTGTCCTCGCTGGGTTCCCTTTTCCCACTGGAGCAACTAGGGGTCAGAGACCTCTCTGCATAGCATTGTACTGTCTTAGTGAAACCAATAGGTGTCATTTCCAGGACTCCAAAGAGTTCTGGCACCACAGTGTTTTATGTCTCAATGCAAAGAGTCCAGCAAAAGCAAAGTGGTAGGTGAGAAGAGATTTACTAGAACAGGATGCTTTTGAGACTTACAAGTTGGTGAGTGAGAAATGCTGCATCCTGAGAACTTAGTGGGCTATAGTTTTATAACCAAAGGAAAAGTGGGGCATGGAAGACCTTCTTTGTCTTTCTTGAGTGACATCTTGTTTCCATCATTAGTTCTTCCCTCACACAGGGCAGTGGACTTTACTTGTCCCTTCCTATATGGTTAGGGTGGGACTGTCATAGCACTTTGGAAAAATATTTTCAAGTCTCAGTACAATGAGGGTCTTTCATTTTGAAAAGTCACCTTCCCATAGATGACTGTTGTGTTCACAGAGCCTGTTTGGGGGGGTCATTAACTTATTGAGCTTATTAGGAAGAACGTGGGTCTCATGCCACCATTGTTTTATTGTTTGGGGACATGACTCATGTTTCTGTTGCATGGTTTTGTTGCTAAGCAAGTCTACCTGGTTTTGTGGTTAAGCAAACCTGCTTTCTGTAGTAATGCTTAATTTACATAAGTTTTCCATCTTTTTCTACCTATATTCCCCTAGTGGGATTAACTATTTAATCACCTATTTTGTCCCTTCATTCTGTCCCTATCATTAGGGAAAGGTCAATGAGATCAACGTCCAGCTGCTTCTCTCACCCTCTAATGCAGTCTGCCTTGATCTCTGAGGTTCAGGGGATATTTCAGCCTCACCCCTATGCTCTAGGATTCTCTTAGTGGTGTTTCGTTTCTGAATAGACATTAATTGTTCTTCTCAGGAGGTGGACTGAATTCAGGAATTATCTGTGTTTCCATCTTAGTGACATCTAGTGATGTCACTTACATTTTAAAAGTTTCTAACACAAGGGCTGTGTGAATGAATGTTCAGGAGATGGTGATTGCCAGTTTTTGGTATTTGTTTCTTCTATGTTTATCCTCCTGTGACATCAGGGACCATATCATTAATTAAAATAAGACCCCAGAAATCAAAGCTACCACAGAACAAATCTGTGACAGCATCCGTAGATTCAGGATTTAGGAGTTGGAATTAAGAGTAACTTGATGATTAAAGGTAAGACAATCAAATATAAAGTCAAATAAACATTTTATAGCCTGGGTCTTTACAGGATAAAATTCAAATTTGAACTCATGGGTACACAGAACTCTTTCACATTTAATCCTTGCCACCTGCCCCAAACTTATCATTTCACATTTGCATGGAGCTCTGTTCTTCAACTATATGGTCCATGTGACACTTTCACAGTGGCCAGGTTCTCCCTCCTTATAACCTTTCTTTACCAACTACTCATTCAGTCTCCCCTTGTAATTCCAGCTGACTCTTCAGAACTCATTTCAGGTTTCTTCTTTCCCTGGGGATACTCTATGTAGATTAGGTGCCTAATTCTCTGAGTTTTTATAGTAACAGCTATGTCATATGGATAAAAATTGCTTTTATCATAGCATTTTTATAGTACATGCTGAAAGTGAAAAATGAAAGTGAAGTCACTCAGTCGTGTCCGACTCTGTGACCCCATGGACTGTAGCCCACCAGGCTCCACCATCCATGGAATTTCTAGGCAAGAGTACTGGAGTGGGTTGCCATTTATTATTCCTTGTCTTGTTTTTCTTATCCTCTATACTTTCTAAAAGCTCTAAGTTGAATGGAAGAGGAAAAAAAATGAAACAAATATACTATTACGTAGAAAGGACAACAGTATATGTAGGAGTGTAGAAGTACTGTTCTGATTTGGAGGTCTGTCAAGCAGACTTTGATGAAAATGACTAGTGGGGCAATTTATCTAAGTTAGATTGCACGAGCAAAGAAACAGCATGAAGTGGGGAGAAAATGAGAGGCAAAATTGACAGAAGGTGACACCAGAGAACAGGGCAATAGACAAATCACAGAAAGGCTGGTACTCCATGTTAAGTAATTCCAAATACTTGAGACACTCAAATGTGGGGACTATGGTGACATAATCGGATTTGACTTTAATATCACTCTGTCAGCTAGTAGGAGAAGAAGCCTGGGGTAAGAGGGGGACCAGTGGGGAGGTTATTTCCATAGCACAGTGAGAAATGAGGCCTTATATTCAGTTCAGTTCAGTCGCTCAGTCTTGTCTGACTCTGCGACCCCATAGACTTCAGCATACCAAGTTTCCCTGTCCATCACCAACTCCAGGAGTTTACTCAAACTCTTGTCCATCCAGTTGTCTCATCCTCTGTCATCCCCTTCTCCTCCCCTCAATCTTTCCCAGCATCAAGGTCTTTTCAAATGAGTTAGTTCTTCCCATCAGGTGGCCAAAGTATTGGAGTTTCAGCTTCAGCATCAGTCCTTTCAGTGAATAGTCAGAACTGATTTCCTTTAGGATGGACTGGTTGGATCTCCTTGTAGTCCAGCGGACTCTCAAGAGTCTTCTACAACAACACAGTTCAAAAGCATCAATTCTTTGGTGCTCAGCTTTCTTTATAGTCCAACTCTCACATCCATACATGATTATTGGAAAAACCATAGCTTTGACTAGATGGACCTTTGTTGGCAAAGTGATGTCTCTGCTTTTTAATATGCTGTCTAGGTTGGTCATAACTTTTCTTTCAAGGAGTAAGCATCTTTTAATTTGATTGCTGCAGTCACCATCTGCTGTGATTTTGGAGTCTGCCAATTTGTGTCTGGCAAAGTAAAGTCGGCCACTGTTTCCACTGTTTCCCTATCTATTTGTCATGTAGTGATGGGACCAGATGCCATGATCTTAGTTTTCTGAATGTGGAGTTTTAAGCTAACTTTTTCACTCTCCTCTTTATCTTTCATCAAGAGGCTCTTTAGTTCTTCTTTGATTTCTGCCGTAAGTGTGGTATATCTCCATATCTGAGGTTATTGATATTTCTCCTGGCAATCTTGATTCCAGCTTGTGCTTCATTCAGTCCAGCATTTCTCATGATGTACTCTGCATATAAGTTAAATAAACAAGGTAACAAGATACAGCCTTGACATACTCCTTTCTTGATTTGAAACCAGTCTGTTGTTCCACATATGGTTCTAACTATTGCTTTTTGACATGCATACAGATTTCTCAGGAGGTCTTATATTAGAACATGTTAGAACTGTATATCTGTGAGACCATCAAGCAGAAATGATAGTGAGAGCTAGATATACAAGTTTGCTTTGAGGAGGAATAATCTAGATGGAGGCTTCCCTGGTGGCTCAGAGGTTAAAGCATCTGCCTCCAGTGCGGGAGACCTGGGTTCAATCCCTGGGTCAGGAAGATCCCCTGGAGAAGAAAATGGCAATCCACTCCAGTATTCTTGCCTGGAGAACCCCATGGACGGAGAAGCCTAGTAGATTACAGTCCATGGTGTCGCAAAGAGTCGGACATGACTGAGCGACTTCACCTTCAGCCTGTAAGTAGTACTTGAAAATCTGAATGAGAAAGAAAGCTCCTGGAAAACATGAATACAATAAGAGTGGTAAACCAAGGTTGGGAATGAGGGGATCACCAACATTTAAGGAGTGGTGAGAGGAAAGGGCTGTAAAGATAAACTAAAAGGATAGCTCTTGTGGTGCCACTGAAGCAGTTGATTTAAAGAAGGAGGAAATGACCCCCACACTCAAATGTGGTGAAAAAATAGGACTGATAAATGTCTACTGAATTGATCAGTCAAGTAGTCAAAGAAAAGAGCAACAAAAGACATTTCAGTAAGATGGTGGGCAAGAGCCATTCTGCTTTGAATTCAGAGTTAACAGAAGTGGGAAGATTGAACTCCTGGGATATTCATGATGATTGGGCAGAAAGATAAT
>SJYC01114961.1:0-43321 GCA_006408675.1 Madoqua kirkii | reverse complement strand
CATCGGGCTAGTTTTCCAACAGATTTGCTCATCTCATGTCTGTTTTACATCTTGGGAATTTTTGCAATATTTCAGACTTTTATTAGTATTATATTTGTAACAATGATCTGTGATCAGTGATCTTTGATGTAACTGTTGCAAAAAGATTATATCTCGCTGAATGTTCAGATCATGGTTAATAGTTTTTAGCAATATTTTAAAATTAGAATATGTACTTTTTAAGACTTAATTCTATTGCATATTTAATAGAAGGCAATATAGTACAAATATAACTGATATACACACTGAGAGACCATGAAATTTGTGTGGCTCAGTTTGATGTGATAATTACTTTCTTGAAGTGGTCTGGAACTGTACCTCTGAGGTATGCCTGGAGTAACAATGGCTAATATTGAATACTTTCCATGTGCCAGACACTTTGTAATTTCTCTGTGGGTATTTTCTAATTTAGCACTCACACAGCCTAGCTTGTTAAGTACTATCATTATCCTCATTATGTGAGACGGATAAATCAGTCTGTGCTTTTACCCGCAGAGGTTTATTTTTGTCTCATACCATGTCTATTGGAGTGACACCAGCCTTGCTCCATGAAACCTGGTAAAGGGATCAGCTTCCATCCAGACATCCCGCTTTTGTGGTCCAGATAAGAGAGGTTGTGGTGGAATTATGTCATGGCTCTTAATGCTACTGCTCGTAAGGAGCAAGTACCACTTCATGTCACATGTGTGTGCTGTCACTTCAGTCATGTCTGACTCTGTGTCTCTATGGACTGGGCCCATCAGGCTCCTCTGTACATGGGATTCTCCAGGCAAGATCACTGGAGTAGGTTGCCACACCCTCCTCCAGGAGATCTTCCAAACCCAGAGATTGAACCCATGTCTCTTACATCTCCTGCATTGGTACAAACTTTTGGAGAGGCAATAGCAATCCACTCCAGTGTTCTTGCCTGGAAAATCCCAGAAACAGAGGAGCCTGATAGGCTTCTGTCTATGGGGTCGCCCAGAGTCGGACACGACTGAAGTGACTTAGCAGCAGCAGCAGCAGCGCCACCTGAAAAGCCCACTGCTGGTACCCAAGTCCAGACCCCTGACCCTCAACCTGCAACCCCCACCATGCCTCCTGACTCTCCCCATCTGTACCAGCCACAAGTGGCACTGAAACCACCTCCCTCCAGCCCCATTGACCTGGCAACCTCACTGTGCCCTTAAAGAACTATAGCTTTGGAGTCAAGAGCTGCAGGGGCCAGCCAGACTCACTGCTATCTGACTCTTTGCTACTGGGCTGTTTCTTAACTTCTGTGGACCACAGAACACTCCTTCCAGTGTGATGCTCCAGATACAATGAGCGAGGCCTGCACCCTCGGCCCTGGGTGTGACCTACTGTGAGTGTTCAATCGAAAGCTGTCATTACCATCTCTGTGGTTGTTGTAGGATTGTATGTCACGGCCTGGCTCATGAACCTTCCCTGACTGCCTGGCCGTGGGACCAAGTTCACACTGCTTACCCTGGAGGTCAACACCATACACTATCTGCCTTTCTATTTTATCTTCCCTTCTGTCCACATCATTGGCCAAAGCAAGACACACAAGAAAATCTGAAGACAATGATGCAAGAGAGTATAATTCTCCCTTAGGATGAAGCAGCAAATAATTTGAGTGATAATATTGGGTTGGCCAAAATACTTGTTTGGGTTTTTTTTTCCATACTGTCTTATGGAAAAACCCAAACAGATTTTTGGCCAATTCAATATCATGTATCTGATGAAGAAGCTGAGGCACAGACAAGGGATTTGCCCATCATTGGAAAGTAAGAGTTTGCTTTGGGCTTTCTGAGTCCATAGCCTACAGACTATCTTCCTGTTATGTAAGTACAATAGCCAGCAACATTCACCTACATCTGTTAGAATGGATACTGAGCTTTCGGTTGTGAAAATAGAGAAGACAGTGACATTTGCACCCTGTTTCTGGCTGCCTCCCCTGCAATGCCAGGGGAGAACTCTCAGTAGGTCACATTGAGGACCTCACTTTCTGCACTGTGTGCAATATTGAAATTGAAATAAAATGTATTTTTAGTTGTATAGTATAGGATTTTAAAAAATGTATAAGTAGTGTCCTGTACTTTAAATAAGATCCATTAGCAAAGCCCTGACGCTGTGAACCAGTGAAATGATTTTCGGACCCAGATGTTTGTACATGTTTTTTTCCGTGATTCTCATGATTGCCACTGAGTGGTTACACCTCCTTTACCAAGCTGAATAATACATCACACTCAAACTGACACTTCACCAGAGATGGAGTGCTTCTGCAAGGCGTCAGAGAGCTCAAGCTGTTGAAAATGAATGGATATTAAAGTGAAATATTAGGCCACATAGTAGAACATAGCTGGTTACATAAGAATGTTAAAATGATGTTATTGGCAAGTTGGAGAACACAGTAATGAGAAAATAATTATAACAGCTAGTAAAAAATGATGACTTATGAAAAATTCATTTATTACCTTAAAGGACTTGTTCATAATTGTAACCATTTTCCCATAGTGGTAAGAAAATATAAATCTTTTCTTTCTTTTCATGCTCAGGTAGGTAATGTTTTTCTTTTTTAACATGCTTTCAAAACTTAGATCTATTTTCATTTCTCTAATTGATGATAGAAATAAATTTTACTCATATAAGCATCAAGTGAAACAAAAATTTGCATATGATATTTCTGAGAGGAGATTCTGAGAATTCTTGCTTGGTTATATAATTTTACAAGTACATTTTATGGCTCATAATTTAGCCATCAACAGCCACTTTCTAAACATGTAGGTGATCCAGAGCAAGGCTTTATTGAAGGAGCATTTGGAAAAATCCCTATAGGTCTAAACTTTAAAACCTCTCCTTCTGGAAATGCATATAAACCTTAAATATGAGGCTGACCTTGAGCTCCAAGTTATATTATATATTCTTCTCCCAGTCAAGGGCTTCCCTTGTGCCTCAGCTGATAAAGAATCTGAACTCAGTGTAGGAGACCTGAGTTTGAACACTGGGTTGGGAAGATCTCTCGGAGAAGGGAAAGGCTACCCATTCCAGTATTCTGGCCTGAAGAGTTCACAAAGAGTCACAAAGAGTTGGACACGACTGAGTGCCTCTCACTTTCTTTTCTCCCAGTGAAGACATTTTTATTTGTGAGTCAATATGTTAGTGATGGGACTTCCCTGGTGGCTCAGAGGGTAAAGAATCTGCCTGCAATGTAAGAGATGGGATTTAATCCTTAAGTAGGGAAGATGCCCTGGAGAAGGGCATGGCAACCCTTCACTGGTGGGCAGAGTTCATGGGGTCACAGAGTCAGACATGACAGCGACTGAATAACAACAATGTTAGGGGATAGCTTGGCTCCTCTTTTAAAAAATGAGCCTAACATAGACTTCCCAAGTGGCACTAGTGGTAAAGAACCCACTTGCCAATGCTGAAGCTACTAGAGATGTGGGTTCATCCCTGGGTAGGGAAGATGCCCTGGAGGAGGGCATGGCAACCCACTCCAGTATTCTTGTCTGGAGAATCCTGTGGAGAGAGGAGCTTGATGGGCTATAGTCCATAGGATTGCAAAGAGTCGAGTGTGACTGAAGCGACTTAGCATGCACACAGACAATACCAAGAAGTCTAAAGTTATGTGCTTTAATACATCCACTCTCTTTTGCTAAAATATTTGCTCATTAAAAAAATTGTTTCCAGCATATTTTAGATTTACCAAGCCTAAAATGCCATCCCAGAGTCAACAAGCACTCAATGGATGATGGTCAAAAATATGAAAATGAGCAAGGGCCTACTGTAAAATAAATAAATAAATAAATAAAGTTCTATTGGCAAACAGCAAAAAAAAAAAAAAAGAGAGAGAGAGAGAGAGAGAATGTGAAGACAAGGGTGGAACAGAGTAATTGTTTTTGACATTATAGAGATTTGTAAATTTTTGCTGCTAGTTTTGAATTTCTAGGGTTTCTGATTTCACTGATTTGAAGGGCAGCCTAAGCACCAGTATTTAAAGCCTTCCAAGCAATTCTAATGTACAGCTAAGATTGTGAATCCCTGCAATCAGAATCGAAGGAGAAGAGCACATTGATCAACAGTGGGACCAACAGGGGTCCTGTGGAGGCATTAATGGCCTCCTTCTTTTCTGGTAGGATTGCTAGAGGCCTGTCCTCTTCCTTCTCCCCCTCCTGTTGGTGTCTTCCTCTTCCTTTCACTCTCTCTCGTGTATGGAGTCCTTACGATGTGCCAGACAATGCACCCTTCTTGGATTCACTCACTGAATCCTTAACACAGATAACACTTACCCCAGTTTTGCAGAAGAGGAAATGGATGATCAGGCAGATCTAGAAAGAGGCTAGATGCCTCCATGATGCCTTTGTATTTGGCTCCCTGTTTTAAAGGGATATGCCCAGAAATATATATGTTCTTCCTTGTCTCAGCTGCAGAAGTGCCCAACTCGAAAGCTGTATTTGAATCTGTGAAATGGAAATACTTGTGAAAGTTCAGAGATACACTCCTTTCCCCCAGTATTCCTTCTCTAGTTTCTTTCTTTGGCTGCCCTAGGTCTTTGTTTCAGCATGCAGGCTTTCTCCAGTTGTGGTGTGAAGGCTTAGTTGCCCTGTGACATGTGGGATGTTAGTTCCATGTTGTTGTTTAGTCACTCAGTCATGTCTGACTCTTTGCGACCCCATTGACTGTAGACTATCAGACTCCTCTGTCCATGGAATTTTCTAGGCAAGGATACTGGGGTGGATACTGGAATGTGTTGCCATTTCCTTCTCCAAGACCTCTTCCTGACCAAGTGATCGAACCTATGTCTCTTGCATCTCCTGTGTTAACATGCAGATTCTTTACTACTGAGACACCTGGGAAGCTCCTCAGTCCATGGAATTTTCCAGGAAAGAATCCTGGAGTGGGTAGCCTTTCCCTTCTCCAGGGGATTTTCTTGACCCAGGAATTGAACCTGGGTCTCCCGCACTGTGGGCAGATTCTTAACTGTCTGAGCCACCGGGGAAGTCCCTTAGTTCCCTGACTAGGTATCAAACCCTTGTCCTCTGCATGGGAAGGTGGATTCATTCTTAACCAATGGACCACCAAGGAAGTTCCCTTAGCTTCTTATTGTTGTGTAAAGTTCATTCATTAAGCGCTAGTAGGCTGGGTTATGTAAGATTTTTTTATTTGTCTACATATATCCCTAAGTGGGAAGATGAGTTTGGTAACAGATTTAGGTATTACATCAGTAACCAAAGCTTTCCAAATTCTCACACACACCTTTAATCTTTGGGAACTTAGGTCTAGTAAGTAGTGATGAGGGAAAAAAATAATGATGTTTGAATGATGACACTATCCTTAGACTTCACGTGGACACCAGGAAATGAAGGTAGAGAAAAGGAAAAGGAAGTTCTAGTTGTCTAAAGATTCCTCTACAGTCAGACAAGAGCAACTTGGTAAAGGAACCATCTCCTGTCAAGACTAAACTTGCCCTCTGCAGTTCTCTGTGCTTTGTCTCAAGCTCTTACGCATGTGTTTTGCACCACAATTTTGTAGCTATTTATATTATTTTTCAGTAACATTCTTGTTGTAATGCACTTCTATATATTTTATACAACAAAACTCTTTTATACAATGTACATGAATATAAGTAACTAATGAGTTGTTGGGAAGGGAAAAACTCCATGGAAGGAGGAAACAAGTCCGGAGATATCTAATGATATTTAAAAAGTGGAACACTAATGTGGATGGATTATGAGGCCATCTGCTTATCTATCATCTATTAAAGGCTTCCCTGGTGGCTCAGTGGTAAAGAATCTGCTTGCAATGCAGGAGACATGGTTTCAATCCCTGGGTCTGGAAGATCCCTTGGAGAAGGAAATGGCAACACACTCAAGTATTGTTGCCTTAGGAATTCCATGGACAGAGGAGCCTGCTGGGCTACAGTCTGAGGCATTATAAGAGTTGGACACTACAATGACTAAATGACCAGCATCATCTATTATGTATCTATCATAATCCATCTATCAATCTATTCATCTATCATCTATCTATCTATCTATGCAGCTAGCTATCTATCTTGCAGGATATACTTATCTCCCTAAAATTTGCTTTGTATCTATTTAGGAAATTTTTGTGTCTCAATATTGTGTATTTTATACAAGCATAGCATCAAAAGTAGTTTATTTTAGTTTTGTGTCCCTCAATTGATGCTATTAGACAGTCAATGACTACTTTCATTCAGAGCATAACCATGTTTACTGCCTAAGAGAAAGCCACAAAACAATTCCCTGATACTTACTGAGAGTCTAGAAGTGTCTTTAACCAGTGAATGAATGTTAAGTATATGCATTATGAGATCATAAGATCTATATTTTATAACAAACCACCATCTTGCTCATTGCCTTTGAAAGTTACTTCAGAAATCCATTTAGTCCCATGGAGCATCTGCTGTTCTAAATATTTTGAAATGCCTCTATTGAATATATTTTTCACAATTATTGCATCAAAAACTTTTCTACTTTTTGTAATAACTGTGTGTTTGAAGATGTTGAAATCTTTTCTGTGTTGTTGGCCTGAATATGCTCAGTGATAAAAGTAAGATGTTTTGCCAGATTTGAACAATACAGTCCTGTTTGATGGAACTCTCTTTCTGAATAGTGATTCTCTTTCTAAATAATTCAGGGTAAGTTTGCACCCATAGAGGAAAACCTGTCTAGTTTGGGATAACAACTTTCTCAGGAAAAGACATCAAAGAACAACTGTGTGTTCTGGAATTTATGAGTGCACCCTGTGTGCTGTAACAGCAAGCAGCTGAGGCCTTGAGTCCCTCACTGTACTTTAAACTTTCAGTCTCCAATTCTGTGTGGGATAAGCATTTGCAGCATTCATGGGCATTCTGAGGAGCACTCTCCAAGAGAGTTTGTGTTGGACTCTTTTCACTGACAGGGTCACAATAGATCTGGGAGAGATCAAAGGGAGTTCCTCCAAGTTTTCATTTCTAAATGACAAGTCAGGACAGGTGCTTCCATTAGTACTGTCTTTGATACAAAAATAAGTGTTGCTTGAATCTTTCTTGCATTTCAGACACTTACATGGCAACAGATACATTTAGATCCAGTTGATGCACAGTCACTTGTCTTTCTAGCTGTGTCTTTGAAGTCCTTAATTTTTCCTGCCTCCTGTTCAGGAGAGGACATATGTATAGCAAAGAGAGCTTTGCATATAATCAAGGAGGCCACATTATTTTAATAACTGAAAGTGAATTTGATTGTAGGAATATTCCAAGAACTTTGAGATTCATTCCTATAAAAGGGAAGATCAAATTGGGAAACAGGCGATTGAAAATCTAGATGTGATTCAAGTATAATGGGTTGCTTTTCTTGCATGGAATGTAAAGTGATTTGAAAGTAAAGCTGTAAAGAGAATTAGGAAGGTATTTTGAACAATGAAAATTACATTGGAATAAGAATACAGCTTTACAGGGTAATTATTTGAAAGTTTGAAGTCTTATATATACCTAAGCTGTATACCTAAATTATATAATTTTTTATAAAAAGATATATTAGTTAACAATCCTTAAATAGCTCACCATACATTTGATTGATGGATTCACTCAGGTGACAATTCTCATTCTAGATAGTCATTTTCTGACAGTCAGTTCAGTTTAGTTGCTCAGTCGTGTCCAACTCTTTGTGACTCCACAGACTGCAGCACGCTAGGATTCCCTGTCCATCACCAACACTTGGAGTTCACTCAAACTCATGTCAATCGAGTCAGTGATGGCATCCAACGACCTCATCCTCTGTCGTCCCCTTCTTCTCCAGCCTTCAATCTTTCCCAGCGTCAGGGTCTTTTGAAACTGTCAGTTCTTCACATCAGGTAGCCAAAGTATTGGAGTTTCAGCTTCAGCATCAGTCCTTCCAATGAATATTTAGGACTGATTTCCTTTAGGATTGACTGGTTGGATCTCCTTGCAGTCCAGGGAATCTCAAGAGTCTTCTTCAACACCACAGTTCAACAGCATCAGTTCTTTGGGACTCAGCTTTCTTTATGGTCCAACTCTCATATACATACATGGTTACTGGAAAAACCATAACTTTGACTAGATGGACCTTTGTTGGCAAAGTAATGTCTCTGTTTTATAATATGCCATGTAGGCTGGTCATAACTTTTCTTCCAAGGAGCAAGTGTCTTTTAATTTCATGGCTCCAGTCACCATCTGCAGTGACTTTGGAGCCCCCCAAAATAAAGTCTGTCACTGTTTCCAATGTTTCCCCATCTATTTGCCATGAAGTGATGGGAGCAGATGCCATGATCTTCGTTTTCTGAATGTTGAGCTTTAAGCCAACTTTTTCACTCTCATCAAGAAGCTGTTTAGTTCTTTGCTTTCTGCCGTAAGGGTGGTGTTACCTGCATATCTGAGTTTATTGATATTTCTCCCAGCAATCTTGATTCCAGCTTGTGTTTCTTCCAGCCCAGCGTTTCTCATGATGTACTCTGCATAGAAGTTAAATAAGCAGAGTGACAATATAAACCCTCGACATACTCCTTTTCCTATTTGGAACCAGTCTGCTGTTCCATGTCCAGTTCTAACTGTTACTTCCTGACCTGCATACAGATTTCTCAAGAGGCAGGTCAAGTGGTCCTATATTCCCATCTCATTAAGAGTTTTCCACAGTTTATTGTGATCTGCACAGTCAAAGACTTTGACATAGTTAATAAAGCAGAAGTTTTTCTGGAAATCTCTTGTTTTTTCAATGATCCAATGGATGTTGGCCATTTAATCTCTGGTTCCCCTGCCTTTTCAAAATCCAGCTTAAACATCTGGAAATTCATGATTCACGTACTATTGAAGGCATGCTTGGAGAATTTTGAGCTTCACCTTGCTAGCATGTGAGATGAGTGCAAATGTGCTGTAGTTTGAGGATTCTTTGGCATTGCTTGTCTTTGTATTGTCTCTGACAATACAAAGTTATTTAGTTTTATCAGAAAAGTTTTGTTTAGCATTTATTTATAAACATTACTAAAGTGAGTTAAGCTGAATAAGTAAGTGATGGTAGTCATGACACTGGGACAGGATGGTATTTCCAATGCTCTATCTGAAGACTTCATATTACTAACACTACACAAAATAAACCAAGTGGGAGCCCAGGGAGCAACATGGGACCCGTAAGCGTACTAGTGATCCTCATATTTCTTTGTCTTAATAGCCAACAATTTAGTACCAAGGCTCTGGGTTGATAGTAACTCACTTTTATGTTGCTGGAAGTTCAATTTAAAAATGTCACCTCCAAAGAGAGACATCAGAGGTGTGAATATGACATCTTGTAGCTTGTATTCCACCCCCATCCCCATCTTCGGTCAAAAACAAGAATTTGATATTCATCCACAGAAAGAAGTGTCTTTGTGGCAGCTTCCTGATTTGGGTAGGAGACTGCGAACCCTCAGGGCAGTCTGGATCAGTTCAGTTCAGTCTTTCAATCGTGTCCGACTCTTTGCGACGCTATGAATCACAGCACGCCAGGCCTTCCTGTCCATCACCAACTCCTGGAGTTTACTCAAACTCATGCCATCTCATCCTTTGTCGTTCCCTTCTCCTCCTGCCCCCAATCCTTCCCAGCATCAGGGTCTTTTCCAATGAGTCAACTCTGCATGAGGTGTCCAAAGTATTGGAGTTTTAGATTTAGCATCAGTCCTTCCAAAGAACACCCAAGACTGATCTCCTTCAGAATGGAATTTGGTCTCCTTGCAGTCCAAGGGATTCTCAAGAGTCCTTTCCAACATGACAGTTCAAAAGCATCATTTCTTTGGCACTCAGCTTTCTTCACTGTCCAACTCTCACATCCATACATGACCACAGGAAAAACCATAGCCTTGACTAGACAGACCTTTGTCAGCAAAGTGTTGTCTCTGCTTTTAAATATGCTATCCAGTTTGGTCATAACTTTTCTTCCAAGGAGTAAACGTCTTTTAATTTCATGGCTGCGATCACCATCTGCAGTGATTTTGGAGTGCTCCAAAATAAAGTCTAACACTGTTCCCAATGTTTCCCCATCTATTTCCCATGAAGTGATTGGACCAGATACCAAGGAGGATGCTATAAAGAGAGTCATTTTGAAAAGAGAGATCCACATCAAGACAGTTGACTTTCTGACCATTGTCCCAGCTAGAAACTTTGAAAGAGCTCTATACCCTAAGGGATCAACTACAGCCTCATGTGGCTTTGATTCTGTCAAAGCCACCAAACACAAGACCCAGGAGGAGTAAGGTTCACCCCTACGGTAGATAACAGGCATGAACACATAATTTGTCAGGAGTTTGGAGGTGGAGGAAATGGGAAAATATTGGTCAAAAGGTTCATACTTCCAGTTATAAGAATACATTCTGAATATCTAATGTATACCATGGTGTCTATAGTCAACCACACTCTATTATATATTTGCAAGTTGCTAACAGAGTATAGCTTAAATTTTCTCACTACAAAAAAACAGGTAATTAGATAAGATGATGGAAATGTTAATTAATCCTTTAGTGGTCATACTTTTGCAAAACATATGTGTAACAAATCATCATTATACAACTTGAACTTATGTAAAAATAATAAAGTGAATCTTTTGTAGAGAGTAAAAAAATTACATTTATATCATAGATTTGTAATTTCCTTTTAAAATGGCTCTTAATAATACCACTGGAGAAGAAAATGGCAACCCACTCCAGTATACTTGCCCAGGAAATCCCATGGACAGAGGAGCCTGGCAGGCTACAGTCCATGGAGTCGCAAAGAATCACACATGATTTTGCAACTGAGCACAATAATACCATATGGGCTAAACTTTTATAGTTAATTTGATGACTTTCTCATGAAAAAATAGTTTAAAAGAATTTAAGCTAGGTATTAAAATTCAATAGGATCTCCAAAGGTCAAAATGAAAATTGTGGTAGTGGGCAAGACAGAGTCTAAAATTAGGTGAAATGGTGAAAGTCAAGAAATAGAAAAAAATATGAAAGTCCTCCTAGATAAGAATTAAGCCATCTGTTGTATCACTAAATTAAAAATTATTGTATTAAAATTTTATTCTACATTCCTAGCAGTGAAATACTTTGAGAATTTGAGTAGATGAGTCAAATTAAATTTAATTATAATATGAATATTTAAAATATGCTGACATCTATAATGCTAAATCCCTGGAAATACAATAACAAACACTAGTGAATTTTAATCACAGAACTTATCACATGGAAGAATACTCAGCTCATGTTAGCATTAACATGCTAGCCAATCAGTTTTTAGATATTAATTGTTAATTTAAGATGTTCCTACTCAGCATTTAAAAAATATGTATGGTTGCTATTTCTTTTTAGCTATTTTTTTTTTGAATTACATTTTTGAGGGAAAAGTATCTATTTCATCATCTATATCTTTTTCAGGTTGATGAAAAGACTGATTTCTGTATAAGTTGGCCAAGAAACTGTAAATGTTCCAGGGTTTGCACTATAAAATCCTTAAACCATACAGATTCTCTTGCCCCTGACAATTGGCTTTGGCAGTTGTAAAATTGATTTGGAGGTGGGGGGTGGTCCTGAATCTGATCCATCATCCCAGCTAATTGGAAAACCATACTTGTGATATAGCATGTCTTTTAAATGGTTAGGATAGCAGATGGTCTTTAAAAAAAAAAAAAAAAAAGAAAAGCTAACAAGCCAAAGTGACAGCAGCACTTAAAATGCAAAGTGAAAATGGACAAAGTTCTATTACTCTAACAATGGTGGTGTATTACACATAACTATTTCCATTTTGCAGTAAACCTGAGGCATATGCCTTTCAGCTAACAGTCTCATTAAAGCACAGTCTCCTTCCTCTCACACCTTGATTATGTTTTCTGTACATATTTTGTACAGGGTTTATGTATGCAGTTTTTCAGTTTGAAAGTGTTTTTATGATCTTACAGCATACTTAGGTCATAATGATCATTCTTTGCCCTCCCAAAGAAAAACAATAATTTTCTGGCATCTCTTCTCCTCCAGTTACCTCTACAATCTAAGGGACTTGTTAGTCACTGAGTCATGTTTTGTGACCCAGGGACTGTAGCCTGCTAGGCTCCCTTGTCCATGGGATTTTCCAGGCAAGGATACTGAAGTGAGTTTCCATTTCCTTCTCCAGGGCATCTTCCCAAGCCAGGGATCAAATCCAGGCTCCTCCTTGGCAGGTAAGTTCTTTACCACTGAGCCACCAGGGAAGCTCCCTGTTTATAAGGAAATAGGATATCATTATACTGTGCCAAGAAGACTCTCACACCTGTGACTTGGTCTCACTGCTCTAGATGAATAAATCTAATCACACAGACATGACAACAGGAGTCTGAGCTTTGTTACTTGTGTCAAGAGGCACCACCGGCTGTTTCTGTTCATTTGCTTACTCAGCATCTGGATGAGATATGATAGGCAGCTGGCGGTTCAGAATTATCTTCCCTTCAAGCAGGCATAGTGGGCTTTTCATTGGGAAGGATGCTTCTGTTATCCTAACAAAGCAATTTTAACAAGGTCATGAGAGGTCTTTGTGGCTATTTTGTGGGGAAATAATACTAGTAATATAGTTTTGATTTGCATTTCTCTAATAATGAGTGATGATGAGCATCTTTTCTTGTGTTTGTTGGCCATCTATATGCCTTCTTTGGAGAAATGTTTAGGTCTTCCACCCATTTTTTGATTTGATACTTGTGTTTTGGGGCTTCATGAGTTGCTTGTATATGGGAAGCCATTGTATAGCATGGGGAGCTCTGATCAGTGCTCTGTGATGACCTCCAGAGGTGAGATGGGGAGCTGGAGTGGGATGAGACAGGCTCAAGAGGGAGGGAACATATGTGTACCTATAGCTGATTCATATTGTTGTACAACAGAAGCTAACACAATTTTGCAGAGCAATTACTCTCCAATTAAAAAAAAATGGTTAAAAAAAGTATAGTTAAGGGTCAGTTTTAGCTGATCACCCAACAATTTCCTGCCTTGGCCTGAATAAGGAGCTAGGTAGTTCTATTTGCCTGCATTTGTCACAGTATTTATTTTACTTTGATGACATGGCAGTAATCACAATTATTATTTCTTTAGGTTTTTCTTTAGTATCATAGGAAACTTGCTAGACATTTCTTTGTCCTCTGGAATTTATATATTTTGTTAGCAAGAATTAAAATTATATTCCTTTGATATTTCTTATCAATACTAGGCATATAGTAGACACTTGGAAAATATTGACTGACCAACTGGTTGTTTGACAGACCCAAGACATTGTTTTATTAGATGATCAGGAGTGTTGCATTGTTATGACTGATCCTGTGTATGAAATATTTTGGAATGCTTCCAGTGATTCATTTGATTTTTAAATATTCTTCAGTGTACTTCCACCCTCCAAACAGATGCAAATTTAAATATTTTCCAATAGTTTTATTCAGAGATCAAATATCATTTAAGTGAAGGCTAAATGATATTTAGTTTTCATTACTCATCTGGATAAATTTTATTGGTATGAAGATGCAACTTCTTTTGGGAGTCTATCAGTTCAAGGAGACTGTATTTTAATTCAATAAAGATTTCCATTGTTTTACTCAAAGCCTAGGAGAGAAATGCTTACCAATAGCCATGTAGATAGAAATCTTGATTTGTCAAGAAAGACTTAAGAACAAAGAAATGCCCACTCCGTTTCATCTGGTGTAGAATGCATGCACTTCTTTGCAATTCAGCAGCTTGATTTAGTGTAACTTGTGTGTGCATTAAAATGAAGACACAGACAGGGGCATCCTGCTTAGTACACATTCTTGCTTTTTTGTCCTTTCCATTCCTTGAGTAAGTACCAATCATAATATCTTTCATAGTTTGTAGTTTGTATTAACAACATGTATTTGTGTGTTTTACAATTGAAGAAACTGACACTTCAGTTTTAATTTGTTTGGCCAATGTTATTTACCTGGTGAAGCTGAGAAGTGAACCACTTTTCTAGTAAATTCTGATTTTTATGATACTCTAAGTTTACCAAGAAGTTTTACTTCTTGGGGAATTAGTTCTTGGGTGTTGGATTTTTTTAAATGTTTTTGAAATTTCTTTGAGCCATGAATGAAATTGTCATCTGACTTTTGATGAAAGACATGTGACTGTAACGCTCTTCTCAGGTGTCATGGCCCACTCAATTGGGTCTTATACGTATGGGTCACTGTGCAGTGCTAGTTAGTGCTGATGCAGGCTAGGGCTTCTTATTGAGAGGTGGTGATAGAATTATTTTAATAACCTTTTACTCAACTATGGATGACTTGTTTCAGAGGCGGCCTCCATGGAAAAAACTCCAAGAGGTGGTTGCTTTTACTTACCTGCTTTGTGTTTTGTACAGTTTGGCAATGGGAAAATGCACACAAGATGAAAATTCAATAACTCCAGAGAAGGAAGGAGAAGCTTAAGGAGAAATATGTTTCCTTTCCTTCCTCCCATGTGCTATTGATCTCTTTTAAATCAAGATGTTGAGACATGAGTTTGATCTCAAAACTAAGGGTGAGAGCATTGTCTGACAAGTCAGACTTCTGCCCCTGGGCTGACTATCAATCTAAATTGTGTTGCCAGGCCTTTAACCTCTCCATCTCTGCTGCAGCAAAACATGGGATGTAGCAAAGACATAACATTGAGGAAAAATGTGAAAAGACTCCTCATTTCCTGGCACTGGAATCTTGTGGCATCTTGGCTTGTAAGGGAACATTGTAAAGTTTGTTAGCAGTTCTCCACTTTTAATTTCTAATACAGACTATCATAATTAGCTGAGAATATACTCTATTTTCAGCTCACTCGCACTTGACTTAGTGGAGGCTAAAAGTCTGAGCTCTTCTTCAAAACTAGTCAAGCCTTGGATTGTTCTGGAATGTACAACTTCAGGGAATTACATGATTGTATATGCCTTTTATATAAACCTTCTGCACTAATTATAATACTTTTTATTTTTATTGAAATATAATTGACTGATAGCACTATGTTAGTTTCAGATACACAGCATAGTGATTCAGTAATTCTATACATTATAAAATGTTCACCACAAAATGTCTAGTTATCATTTGTCACCATTCAGTTCTCTTACAGTGTCATTGACTGTTTTCCCTGTGCCGTATATTCCATCTCTGTGACGTATATACCATTCCTGTGACTAATTTATTTTGTAACTGGAAGTTTGTACCGCCTAATCTTCTTTGTCGATTTCAGGCATGCCCCCCCATTCCCTTCCCCCTGGCAACCCCTTGTTGGTCCTCTTTATCTAGGAGTCTGTTTCTGTTTTATTACTGGTTATTAATTTGTTTTTTAGATTACACATATAAGTGAGTCATATGATTTTTTTTTTCTGGCTCTGTTTGACTGTTTTACTTAGCATGATATCCTCTTTGTCCATCCATGTTGTTGCAAATGGCAAGAAAGTGTGCTGCAGAATGGTGCTTATCTTTCTGTGTGTGTGTGCTGGTCATATCCGACTCTTTGTGACCCTATGGACTGTAATCCACCAGGTTCCTCTGTCCATGGGATTCTCCAGGCAAGAATACTAGAGTGGGTGAGCTATTTCCTTCTCCAGAGGATCTTCCCAAACCGGGGATCCAACCTGTGTCTCCTACATCTCCTGTATTGGCAGGTGGTTTCTTTACCACTGTATCTTCTGGGAAGCCCAGTGCTTATCATTACCAATGTCCTTGGTAGAATGAGCAACCTAAAATGGTTGCTGCCAGAATCTCTATCCTTATACAGAATTCCAGTTTCTCTTGCTTTTCTGCAGGACTTTCCATGATCAGCAAATAGGTCTGATCCAGGTTTCTTTCTAATTACTGCCTTTTCACCAGCTCTTGGAGCATGTGAAATTTTCACGTGCTCTTAAAGATTGGAGTCTCTGTTTCCTATGCTATCTGACTCTGTTGACCTTTAAAGTCAGACATTCTGGAGTTTAATCTTCCTTCTTCAGGAGTCTGATGTGGAGCTTGAACCCTTGACTCCTTGGGGAGAACCTCTGCAAATTGTAATTTTTCTCCTAGTCAACCACTTGGGGGTGTGGATGTTTAATTTATCTAGTGTCTGCCCTTCCCACCCATCTTGCTATGGTTCCTTCTTTGTATCTTTAGTAGGAAATCTTTTTTGCTTGTCTTCAGATTGTTATTTTCAACAGTTTCTTTGTAAATAGTTGTCTGTGGGAGGGGGTAAGCTCAGGGTCTTCCTTCTCATCCGTCTTGGCCATATTGCCTGTGTTATTTTACAAACACAATCCCATTTGATTTGTACAACCTGTTTATGAGGTAGATGTTTTTACAGATAAGGAAGTTACAGAGAAACTAAGTTTTATCTATGTTGTTTATCACATTTAATTAGTTGTAGATATTTGATTCTAGCCCAGGTTTATCTCATGGTTAGGACCATGTTTGGGCTTCCCAGGTGGCGCTAGTGGTAAAGAACCTGCCAGCCAATGTGGGTGACCTAAGAGATATGGGTTTGGTCTGTGGGTCAGGAAAATGTCCTGGAGGAGGTTATGGCAGCCCTCTCCAGTATTTATGCCTGCAGAACCCCATGGACTAAGGAGTCTGGTGGGCTTCAGTCCATAGGGTTGCGAAAGAGTCGGGCATGACTGAGTGACTTATCATGCATGTGTTAGAGTCCTTTAATGGACTGGAACATGATGGTCCAGAGTTGACAATAAGAAAGTGAGAAAGAGAGAGAGAGAAAGGAGAGAGAGAGAAAGAAAGAGAGAGAGAGAGAAAGACATGGGGACTCAAGCTCTGATGGAGCAAGGGTATTTTATTAGCAGAAATGTAGGCTTATATATCTTTAGTAAGATGATTACTCAGCTATTACACAGGATGAAATTTTATCAAGAGCCACAATATGCATAGTCTAAAACATACAAGGTCACTGACACTGAAAAGAGTCACTGGATGTCCCATCTTATGACCTCAGTCCTGAGAACTGCGAGCAGCTCTACTCATTCTCAGAATAGGAACTGATAAGGGACAGAGAATCCTTGAAGAAAATAAAACAGCATGCAGGAATCCTCCTGTTAAATGTTCCCTGACAATTCCCCTTTATTTATTATATTTGTAAAAAGGTCTTGATTAATTGAGTTTGTTTAGTTTTAACAATTTTTGTATAAAGGCAGTGGTAAACACCAAATATAATTGTAACAAAAGGAAGGGGAATACAAGCTTATATGAAATATGATTGATTATAATGAAAGAAATAGTTACTATGACTGGTTTCTGTGAGATGTCTGGTCTAAGTCCAAAGTTTTTTGGTGTCTATAGCAAGTTCTCATCTTTTCTTTTTCAGGCATTTGGGAACCCAGTCTCAGGAAAAGGGGCGATGACTGCTCTGGCTTCTTCAGGCTGTACAAGGATGTCATGGGTTCTTGGTTTCTTTTACCTGTTTTCTGTCAGGGTGTATTAACAGAGGGAGATGAGAGTCCATGGAATGATAAGGTGACTTGTTTCAGCATTGTCTAGGTGTTGGTCAGGGAATATTTTTGTCATACTATTATTTGGAGATTTGTTATATTTTGGAAGAAACAAACTTAACAAGAAATTTAGAAGTACATGGCCTAAAGATTAATAGTAGAAAAGCTGTTCAAAGGCTACCAGGAGAACTAAGACAGACATTGGTTCATGACATTAGTGTCTTTTTAGGTGTGAGAAGATGTAAGAATTTGGGTTCATAAAATCTTTACCTGAAAACATCTGACTGTCTGAAGGCTGGTTTTTCTGGGTTTTTTTTCAGAGCATAGAGTGCCTTATTTTTGAGTTCTACCCTGAACTCCTTTCAGGGGATGTTGAATGTCAGCAGCTTGTAGTGGTCATGATGTAATCTTTGCAGAGGCAGCTGGCAAGTACCAACTTTCAGACAGCAAGGTCCCTTCATAGTTACATGTTTGACCATGTTTGGGGGGCATTTTATGGCCATTGTGTGCCACGGTGTTGGGAAGGCTCATTTTCAGGTCTAGGGAATATTTCATTGATAGGCCATTTGGTGTGCTGTTATTGGACCAGGTCTTGTAAGCAGCAAAAGTCTCTGGACCATTGTCTTACTAGCCTCTTGCTCCAGGATAATAGTTTCTCTCTCTCTCTCTAACAGCATGCAGGAATCCTCCTGTTAAATGTTCCCTGACAATTCCCCTTTATTTATTATATTTGTAAAAAGGTCTTGATTAATTGAGTTTGTTTAGTTTTAACAATTTTTGTATAAAGGCAGTGGTAAACACCAAATATAATTGTAACAAAAGGAAGGGGAATACAAGCTTATATGAAATATGATTGATTATAATGAAAGAAATAGTTACTATGACTGGTTTCTGTGAGATGTCTGGTCTAAGTCCAAAGTTTTTTGGTGTCTATAGCAAGTTCTCATCTTTTCTTTTTCAGGCATTTGGGAACCCAGTCTCAGGAAAAGGGGCGATGACTGCTCTGGCTTCTTCAGGCTGTACAAGGATGTCATGGGTTCTTGGTTTCTTTTACCTGTTTTCTGTCAGGGTGTATTAACAGAGGGAGATGAGAGTCCATGGAATGATAAGGTGACTTGTTTCAGCATTGTCTAGGTGTTGGTCAGGGAATATTTTTGTCATACTATTATTTGGAGATTTGTTGTATTTTGGAAGAAACAAACTTAACAAGAAATTTAGAAGTACATGGCCTAAAGATTAATAGTAGAAAAGCTGTTCAAAGGCTACCAGGAGAACTAAGACAGACATTGGTTCATGACATTAGTGTCTTTTTAGGTGTGAGAAGATGTAAGAATTTGGGTTCATAAAATCTTTACCTGAAAACATCTGACTGTCTGAAGGCTGGTTTTTCTGGGTTTTTTTTTCAGAGCATAGAGTGCCTTATTTTTGAGTTCTACCCTGAACTCCTTTCAGGGGATGTTGAATGTCAGCAGCTTGTAGTGGTCATGATGTAATCTTTGCAGAGGCAGCTGGCAAGTACCAACTTTCAGACAGCAAGGTCCCTTCATAGTTACATGTTTGACCATGTTTGGGGGGCATTTTATGGCCATTGTGTGCCACGGTGTTGGGAAGGCTCATTTTCAGGTCTAGGGAATATTTCATTGATAGGCCATTTGGTGTGCTGTTATTGGACCAGGTCTTGTAAGCAGCAAAAGTCTCTGGACCATTGTCTTACTAGCCTCTTGCTCCAGGATAATAGTTTCTCTCTCTCTCTCTCTCTCTTTTTTTATTTTTTTATATCTAGAGTTACATTATTGCAACCATTGATCTTATATGGAACGGCATGTCAGCATTATATCATAGGGTCAGTCACACATTTGTTAATGTAAGAAATTCTTTTGAAACAAGTGACATAGAAAATAATATAGCTATGGTTAGCAGTTATATAGCCGCTGAGTCAGTCTCGGTGGGAGCACAAGCTCGAGCTTGGTAATAAAAACTCTCTTGCTTTTGCATCAAATATTGGCTCCCTGGTGGTGACTCGGAAATTTTGCGACTTGGGCATAACATTTGGGGGCTCATCCAGGATGTCCCACCGGCTCCACGGGAAGACCAATCCAGAGTCATCTGCAGCTGGTAAGCTTTTTTCTGTCTTTCTTTTCATTTCTGGCAGGGCCTGGGTTCTGAGACCGGTATATGACTCAGGCGGTCTTGCCGACGAGTCACTGGTGGGAATCGTTGGGAGACATGTCCGTGACCCTGGTGGGGTGGGGGGTGGAGGGGGGGAATGGAGTGCCCCTGTTCTCTGTAGACAATAGCGGGTTGCTCCTGCTGAACTGCCGGAGGCCGCCGTCGTTAGATTTTGCCTCCAGACTCCCAGAGATGTATTTCTCCTGTCTCTCTTTCTGTCTATGTGGCTGTTCGTATTGTCTGTGTTAATTTACCAACATCTGACTGATCCAGGGACGATGGGGCAACGCCATTCTAGCCCCACACTTCTATCCTTGGTTACTGATAATTTTAAGGAGGTCAAGATGCGCACTCATGACCTCAGTGTAGAAATTAAAAAGAATAAATTAATCACTTTTTGCAGCACAGAATGGCTGACCTTCCATGTAGGCTGGCCCTCAGAAAGCACCTTTGACTTGAGAACTGTACACTGAGCCCAAGATATTATCTTCTGACCGCGCATCAGACACCCTGACCAAGTTCCCTATATTATAGTATGGGAAAACATCATATTGTGCCCCCCCCTCCCCCGGGTAAAATCTTTTTGCCTCAACAGGGATTTTCTACCCCTCAAGTGTTAGTGACATGTGTAGGAAAGAACCTGAAAAATCCCAAGGAGTCTGAACCAACAGCGCCGCTATATACCCCCTCTTGCAGGGGGGAATTGTTAGGGGAAGCACACTGATTGAAACTGCCCACCCTGGCCAGGCGCCATAGTAACTATTTGCATGAGCTGTTTTATGATAGGAGATCTTGGTAAGGAAAATGGAACTAATAAGCCTCCTCCAACTGGAAGAGTTCGGAAAAGGTCTAAAAGAGATACAGCATTTACATTGTGAGCCACGAGGCAGAGCAGTTCTCCTGGGTACTCTTACCCTGCTGCTCTCCACCCAGGTGCCCTTTCCCAATAAAGTCTCTTGCTTTGTCAGCACATGTGTCTCCTCGGACAATTCATTTCTGAGTCTTAGACAAGATCCCAGTTTCAGGCCCTGGAAGGGGTCCCTCTTCCTGCAACAGATGGTGACTATGGTGGGACTCTTCTTCACCGAGACTGACATCCTGACCACTCGGGGTACCCAGGGGCTAGCTTGCTTGCCAATGGACCAGACCCAGCGGCCGCAACTGGGACCCTTTTGCCCCTGGTCACCTCCTGACATGGACAACTGGCCAGAGTGCCCCGATCAGTAAGGAACAAGAGACTTTATTAATCTGTCTCCCCTTCCCTCTCTCTTTCCTCTCCTTAACCCTTCCTATCCTTCCCTATTTTTCTAGTCCCCTTGTCCTGGATGAAGGAATCTTGTCGAAGGGCCCTCAGCCTGAGCTGAGGACTGGAGACTGATCACCTCTTCTTGGCAGAGAACTTGAATTCTGGTTCTGATTTCTGGTAGGGCCGAGTTCCAATCTTCCCTTCTCTGGAGGCCCAGGGAAAAGTCCCATAACACTTGGGTATCTGTAGGTGGCAGGAGACATCTGTAAGGCCACCCCTTTTTGCCTCCTTCTCCCGCCTTCTCCCCCCTCTTTTTCAACCTGGCTTTCTTTCCTCTCTTGAAATCTTTGATGTTAGTACTTAGATCTGAAGTTCTGTGTCTCTATAGGAGGTTTTCTGAGACTGTATTTTTGTATTTAAGGGCTTCCCTGGTGGAGCTGAGGTTAAAACGTCTGCCTGCAATATGGGAGACCTGGGTTCAATCCCTGGGTCAAGAAGATCCCCTGGAGAAGGAAATGGCAACCTACTCCAGTACTCTTGCCTAGAAAATCCCATGGATGGAGAGGCTTGGTGGGCTACAGTCCACGGGTAGCAAACAGTCAGATATGACTGAGTGACTTCACTTTCACTTTCACTTTCACGAGGACTGCCAGGTTTATGTGTGTGTTTTAATTCTGTGTTCTGTGTTGTGATTTTTGATGGCCACTTTGCTTTGTCTAGCCATTATGTGGTTTAGACCTGCTGCCATTTTGTTAGAACTTGATTTTCTTGCCCACTTATCTAGACCATCTCTAACTCCTGACACTGAGGAAAAAGGGAAAACAAACAAACAAACAAACAAACAAACAAACAAACCTTGAAGCTAGATCTTGCACTGTGTCTATCTAAATATATCTTGGTATGTCTCTGTCCCTGGGTAATATTTTTGAGGTTAATTTTTATATGAGCTCTATTTATTTGGCTTAAAAAAAGATAAGAGCTTACAAATCAAGCAATTTTAAATTAAACAAATTCCAGGTTCATGTGAACTGGGAAATAGTCAATGTTAAATACCTGATATTAATGTTTGTTTGTTGACCTATCTAATACAGATATGTCAGAGTAATTAATGTTAAGTAGAATATTTTTATTGTACCTAGGTTTAATATAAGTTAAATATTATATCTGTTACAAGTTTGTCAACAAGGCAATTACCTCAAGTGAAGAAACTTCTAAAAAATGTAAATGAGATATAAGCTTTTATATCTCTAGCTAACTTTGGGGTGCTTCAGAGGGCCGCTGGAACATCTCAAAGAAAGATTTTAAACTGTGTTTATTTGGTTGGTTAAATTACATGGAAAAGATTATCAAACGAGTAGTAAATCCACTCATGTTATAATATATGGTAAAATAACTAATACAGATATCCTAGAAATTATATGGAGTTTTTAACATTCTGATATGTCCTGGTATTTTAATGGAAAACCTGATGACTTCACAAAAGTTAGTAAAAGAACTGAATGAACCAGTGAATATGCTTATAACTTTTATTGTTTCTACCTGAAAAATTATGGGTTTGAATCTTATGTTTTCATGGAGTAGGGAAAACCTTCCTCTCAAACTAATTACTTTGGTAAAATTAAACGTTTTAAACAAAACAAGTATATTTTCTGACTCCTCTAAAAATTGGAAGTTCTTGGGTTTCCAGTAAGTTTATCAATGAGTTAGGAAGGTTATCTCACGGGTACAAAAATCTCAAGAAATTTTTGAGACCTTAAAAAGGGAAAAATTCCCCTAGATTTGTTAGGAAAAATCTGTGATAAGCTTCTGGTGTGAGTTTCCCAGCCCTGTTTTATTTTCAAAGTTCAGTCTGAGACTCTATAAATGTTTCAGCAAAATAAAAAGCTATCACGGGTACAAAAATCTCAAGAAATTTTTGAGACCTTAAAAATGGAAGAATTCACCTAGATTTGTTAGGCAAAATCTGTGATAAGCCTTTATTGTGAGTTTCCCAGCCTTTTACTTTAAAAGCTTTATTTTAAAAGTTCAGCCTGAGACTTTATAAATGTTTCAGCAAAGTAAAAAGCCTGTAATCAATTATGGTTATAAAAATCATTAGACCAAAATCAGTTAGAACAGACCTATTTTGCAAACAAACTAGCCTCAATTTGGTTATATTTAATAAAAATAAGGGTAACTTTAAAGAGAAAAAGATATTTCAAAATGTTAAATACCAGTTTGTTAATGGAGGTCTGCATCTAGTAAGACTCATCTCTTAGATAGTTCTTTGCTGTTACGTGATATTAATGTAAAATTTAATTGAATTCTTGAAGAACACCCTAAGTTTGTTTCTGAAGCTTATCTCAGTAATTTATCTTTGGATGAAGATCAGATGCCTCATGACTTGCAACCAAGACTGGAAAAAGACATAATTTAAGGAACTGTTTCCAACATGGATGGAAGGACTTCTTTTATCAGGAGAAACTACACTACACCAGGATGAGAAGACGACAACATCAGAGGTAGACAGCTTCCCCAAGATACTGGACCTGATTCGGATGGTTATTTATGTTTTCTTGACTTCTTAGACCTTTGCATATAAGTCAAATGCTTTTCTATCATAGGCCTGATCCTATGCTAGTTTTAAAAATCAATCCAATTGTTGGGTTTGTGGCCAATTACCAATTACCTGTGTCTAGTTCTGGGTTACCTTGGTAAATTTCTCTACTACCAGACTTTAACTGGTTGGCCCTGAGAAAATTTACTTAAAAAAATTAGTCATATTCAGGTCACTGTGAAATTACTAGATAAGATCCCCTCACCAGGCCAATTAATAATGCCTGCTCTGACTCTGGCTATAAACTTGAGCTTTTTTCTATTACCCAGGCTCAATCAGAACAAGAAAAGTTTCCACAAAGGAAGGGAAAATCTCCAAAAATTATTGCATGGATTTATATAGATAACACCAGGCTACAGTAATTTAGGTTTAAAGTCTCCTCTGTGTGGAAAAAAATAAAAAAATTAAATTATACTAAAGATAATCAGTCTAGTAACACTAGAAAACTGGGCTATGTGCCTTATAGATGGTGCCAATATATAATTTCCCTGGAAGATAAAGATTCTACAGAGCAGACTAAGTCAGATGACCTGAAGATATATTGGGCTACATCTAATGGAAGTTCTTAACATAAGTCTTACTTGTGACTTTACTAATACTGCTGGCTATGTTATTTGTATTTCACCTGTTTTACAAAATGCTGTTTCTTACACTGTCGGTGGTTCAGACATTAAAGCATCTGCCTACAATGCGGGAGACCTGGGTTCGATCCCTGGATTGGGAAGATCCCTTGGAGAAGGAAATGGCAACCCACTCCAGTATTCTTGCCTGGAGAATCCCTTGGATGGAGGAGCCTGGTGGGCTATAGTCCACGGGGTCACAAAGAGTTGAACATGACTGAGCGACTTCACTTTCACTTTAAAGTCTTAAGAAACTTATATCATGTATAAAACTCTTTTTTACTTGTCACAAACCTTTTTTTACATTTTCTGTATTTATCTGTAAGTCATGAGTTTTTTAAATAAAATATACCACATATAGAACTTTTCTCTTGGGTTTCACTTTTCATAAACCTTTTTTACACTTTCTGTATTTATCACTTTATTTGTCTATTCATAGAATAGCCATCTATAAGCCATATTTTCTTTTTTTCCCCTTATAAAATATAATTTCATTTTTGTACCCTTTTTACTGAAAATTTGAATCTTACTTTTTTTCAGAAACCACGAATTGTTGTTTAGCTCATTTATAAATTAACCTCAGCAATATTATCTAGAGACAAAGGCATACATTGAGACATACATATATATCCAGACAGACAAAGATCTCAGTTTTCTGTTTTAAGATTTAAAAGGTCTGCTTGTACCCCCCCTCCCCTTTTATTTTGGCTTGAAGTTATGCTAATCTGTCTAAGGCTGACATCTCAGGCAAAGTGGGTTGTCTGTTTCAATAATGTGATAAGAGTTAATTATAGGCTTTTGCTTAGGCATGTTTTTATTATATCAAGGTTGGCGCTGTTGGGTCAGAAAGTCTCATGGGAGAATAAGGAGAGGGGAGTTCAAATAATTTTAGAGGTAAAACTAGTCTGATGTGAGTAAAAAACTGTTTTTGTAATTTATTTTGTACTAAATAGTTTTTCTTGTGTCTCTTGAGAAAGTGAGGGAGGGCTATTTAAATTAGAATCTCTTTTCATTAATTTTTTAAAGGTCTGTTAAGAGATGTCATTTGTTAGATTTCTTTTTTATAACAAAAATAAGAGAATTTCAAGGAGAATGAGCAAGTCTAGCAAAGGAGAGGCTTTTGGATTTGTGCCCATTGGCAGAGGAGGAACATTTGGAGCAGCCGGAGTAGGATTAGTAGGAAAGTTCTGAAATATTTTATGTTGTTCTAATTGGGCCTTTTGTAAAGTTTTATCATTTAATTTATATTCATGTAACAAGCATTCTGTCTGTTATCGAATATTGTGAGGGCTAAAATTACCTTGAAATGGCAGAATTACAGCTTTAATGAGAGTTCATAGGGGCCAAAAATCAATTGGAATTTTTTTTTTCTGTCAGACAGCTCATTTAACATTTTTTTTTTAACCCAGTGCCAAATTTTTAAATCAAAATTGCCTTTATCAGTGAACCAAGGATTACACTCAACCACTGTTTGAAGGCAAAGCTCTATTTGTTGGTGCAAAACCAAAAGTCACTGCGCTTTAAACAAACGGTGAAGTAAAGTAGAGAAATGATGGGGCTTTCTAGCCATTTGACCCATGTCTTAGTACTTGCCGACCTCAATAGGCCTTGAGTCACTAGTCCAGAAATATCACGTGTACCAGGTCCCTGTTCGGGTGCCACTTATTGGGGTCCTTTAATGGACTGCAAGTTGACGGTCCAGAGTCGACAATAAAAAAGTGAGAGAGAGAGAGAGAAAGAAAGAAAGAGAGAAAGAAAGAAAGAGAGAAAGAAATACAAGGACCCAAGCTCTGATGGAGCAAGGGTGCTTTATTAGCAGAAATGCAGGCTTATATATCTTTAGTAAGATGATTACTCAGCTATTACACAGGATGAAATTTTATCAAGAGCCACACTATGGATAGTCTAAAATATATAAGGTTGCTGACACTGAAAAGAGTCACTGGATGTCTCATCTTATGACCTCAGTCCTGAGAACTGCATGCAGCCCTATTTGTTCTCAGAATAGGTACAGATAAGGAACAGATAATCCTCGAGAAATAGAAAACAGCATGAAGAAATCCTCCTGTTAAATATTCCTTGACATGCATGCATGCAAAGCCATGTTCTTTCTATCACACTGTAGTACTTGAATAGATTTACTTTCCAGAAAATATTTTTTTTCCTACAAAAATTTTCTTTTTTTCCCAATTTAAGCAGTAACTGTTTGCTACTGACAGTTTATTAACAAAGGCCATATTTTATATGTTCATTGACATTTTTGGAATCTAAGTGGATATTTGCATGCAGTGCCTCAGTCTCACATTCTTTCTGAGCTTAAGCTAATTTATCACCTCCAACACTACTGGTTTTTACAGTAGTCATGTAGAAATATGAGAGCTGAACCATAAAGAAGGTTGAATGCCAAAGAATTGATGCCTTTGAACTGTGGTATTGGAGAAGACTCTTGAGAGTCCCTTGGACAGCAAGGAAAAAACCCAGTAAATGCTAAAGGCCCTGAATATTCATTGGAAGGACTGATGCTGAAGCTGAAGCTCCAATACTTTGGCCACCTGATGCAAAGAGCTGACTCACTGGAAAATAAGTCTGAATGATGCTGGGAAAGATTGAGGGGAGAAGGAGAATGGGGCAACAGAGGATGAGATGATTGGATGGCATCACTGGCTCAATGGACATGAGTCTGAGCAAGCTCTAGGATATAGCGAAGGACAAGGAAGCCTGGCATGCTGCAGTCCGTGGGGTCACAAAGAGTCTGACACAATATAGGAAGTGAACAAAAATAACAATACTTCTAAATCAAATGCAGAAACCCAGAAAACCAAGAGCGTGCTCTTAATTTTATGTTCTAGTTGAGTCCTTTTACCAATGCTTAGGTTTCTTGAAGTATTATAATGCAGGGTGACTTTCACTGATAGAGTCAGTCTACTTGACTCTTCTTATTACTCAGAGCTACCAATGCTATTATGTGTAGTCTGAATACAAAGAAGAAATTTATCCTGAATATTTCTGAAATTCTTTTTAAGCCTTGTTTACTAAAATTTTGAACAGACTTGAATTCTGCAAATCACAATTAATAGGACACATTAAAACTAGGACGTGTTTAGCATGTTAAGATTATGACATGTTAAACCTGCACCAGCACACTTGTATCTAGCCCTAATCTCATCTGTATTCCCTGAAGACATCAGTTGACCAGTTATAGGATTTAGTCCATCAGTTTTCTACCTCTGAAAGGATCTTCCTCTAGTTCATTCAAAAGAACATTTACTCCTTCTTCATAGTTGTGCACAAGCATTACTTTTATGATCCCGCTTCTACTTTGTCTTACCTCTGTTTTCTATATAACTGCATCTGACTGTGAATCTGTGTATTTCTGAGTGTTCAGTTCTGGTCAGTTCATTTGCTCAGTCGTGTCTGACTCTTTGCAACCCCATGAATCTCAGCACGCCAGGCCTCCCTGTGCATCACCAACTCCTGGAGTTCGCTCAGACTCACTTCCATCGAGTCAGTGATGCCATCCAGCAATCTCATCCTCTGTCGTCCCCTTCTCCTCCTGCCCTCAATCCTTCCTAGCATCACAGTCTTTCCCAGTGAGTCAACTCTTCACATGAGGTGGCCAAAGTACTGGAGTTTCAGCTTTAGCATCATTCCTTCCAAAGAAGTCCTAGGGCTGATCTCCTTCAGATGGACTGGTTGGATCTCCTTGCAGTCCAAGGGACTCTCAAGAGTCTTCTCCAACACCACAGATCAAAAGCATCAATTCTTTGGTGCTCAGTCTTTTTCACAGTCCAACACTCACACCCATACATGACCACAGGAAAAACCATAGCCTTGACTACACGGATCTTAGTTGGCAAAGTAATATCTCTGCTATTGAATATACACTCTAGGTTGGTCATAACTTTTCTTCCAAGGAGTAAGTGTCTTTGATTTTATGGCTGCAGCCACTATCCGCAGTGATTTTGGAGCCCCCCAAAATAAAATCTGACATTGTTTCCATTGTTTCCCCATTATTTCCCATGAAATGATGAGACCAGATGCCATGATCTTTGTTTTCTGAATGTTGAGCTTTAAGCCAACTTTTTCACTCTCCTCTTTCACTTTCCTCAAGAGGCTTTTTAGTTCCTCTTCATTTTCTGCCATAAGGGTGGTGTCCTCTGCATATCTGAGGTTATTGATATTTCTCCTGGCAATCTTGATTCCAGCTTGTGTTTCTTCTAGTCCAGCGTTTCTCATACTGTCCTCTGCAGAGAAGTTAAGTAAGCAGGGTGACAATATATAGCCTTGATGTACTCCTTTTCCTATTTGGAACCAGTCTGTTGTTCCATGTCCAGTTCTAACTGTTGCTTCTTGACCTGTATACAGATTTCTCAAGAGGCAGGTTAGGTGGTCTGGTATTCCCGTCTCTCTCAGAATTTTCCACAGTTTATTGTGATCCACACAGAGGCTTTGGCATAGTCAATAAAGCAGAAATAGATGCCATTCTGAAACTCTTTTGCTTTTCCCATGTTCCAGCAGATGTTGGCAAATTTATCTCTGGTTCCTCTGCCTTTTCTAAAACCAGCTTGACATTAGGAAGTTCACGATTCACGTATTGCTAAAACCTGGCTTTCAGAATTTTGAGCATTACTTTACTAGCATGTGAAATGAATGCAATTGTGTGGTAGTTTAAGCATTTTTTGACATTGCCTTTCTTTGAGATTGGAATGAAAACTGAACTTTCCAGTCCTGTGCCCATTGCTGAGTTTTCAAAATTTGTTGGCATATTAAGTGCAGCACTTTCACAGCATCATCTTTCAGGATTTGAAATAGCTCCATTGAAATTCTATTACCTCCACTAGCTTTGTTCATAGTGATGCTTTCTATGGCCCACCTGACTTCACATTCCAAGATGTCTGGCTCTAGATGAGTGATCACACTATCATGATTGTATGGGTCGTGAAGATCTTTTTTGTACAATCCTTCTGTGTATTCTTGCCACCTCTTAATATCTTCTGCTTCTGTTAGGTCCATACCATTTCTGTCCTTTATCAAGCCCATCTTTGCATGAAATGTTCCCTCGGTATCTCTAATTTTCTTGAAGAGATCTCTAGTCTTTCCCATTCTGTTCTTTTTCTCTATTTCTTTGCATTGATCACTAAAGAAGGCTTTCTTATCTCTTCTTGCTATTCTTTGGAACTCTGTATTCAGATGCTCATATCTTTCCTTTACTCCTTTGCTTTTTGCTTCTCTTCTTTTCATAGCTATTTGTAAGGCCTCCCCAGAAAGCCATTTTGCTTTTTTGCATTTCTTTTCCATGGGGATGATCTTGATCCCTGACTCCTATACAATGTCATGAAACTCCGTTCATAGTTCATCAGGTACTCTATCTATCAGATCTAGGCCTTTATATATATTTTTCACTTCCACTGTATAATCATATGGGATTTGATTTAGGTCATACCTGAATGGTCTAGTGATTTTCCCTACTTAATTCAGTTTAAGTCTGAATTTGGTAATAAGGAGTTCATGATCTGAGCCACAGTCAGCTCCTGGTCTTGTTTTTGTTGACTGTATAGAGCTTCTCTATCTTTGACTGCAAAGAATATAATCAATCTGATTTTGGTGTTGACCATCTGGTGATGTCCATGTGTAGAGTCTTCTCTTGTGTTGTTGGAAAAGGGTGTTTGCTATGACTAGTGCATTTTCTTGGCAAAACTGCATTAGTTTTTGCCCTGCTTCATTCCGCATTCCAAGGCCAAATTTGCCTGTTACTCCAGGTGTTTCCTGACTTCCTACTTTTACATTCCAGTCTCGTATAATAAAAAGGATATCTTTTTTGGATGTTAGTTCTAAAAAGTCTTGTAGATCTTCATAGAACCTTTCAACTTCAGCTTCTTCAGCATTACTGGTTCAGGCCATAGACTTGGATTACTGTGATACTGAATGGTTTGCCTTGGAAATGAACAGAGATCATCCTGTAGTTTTTGAGACTGCATCCAAGTACTGCATTTAAGACTCTTTTATTGACCATGATGACTACTCCATTTCTTCCAAGGGATTCTTGCCTACAGTAGTAGATATAATGGTTATCTGAGTTAAATTCACCCATTCCAGTCCATTTTAGTTTGCTGATTCCTAGAATGTCACATTCCAGTCCCCTATAATGAAAAGGACATCTTTTTTGGGTGTTAGTTCTAAAAGGTCTTGTAGGTCTTCATAAAGCTGTTCAACTTCAGCTTCTTCAGCGTTACTGGTTGGGGCATAGACTTGGATAATTGTGATATTGAATGGTTTGCCTTGGAGACAAACAGAGATCATTCTGTTGTTTTTGATATTGCATCCAAGTACTGCATTTTGGATTCTTGTTGACCATGATGGCTACTCCATTTTTTCTGAGAGATTCCTGCCCACACTAGTAGATATAATGGTCATCTGAGTTAAATTTACCCATTTCAGTCCATTTTAGTTAGCTGATTCCTAGAATGTCGACATTCACCCTTGCCATCTCTTGTTTGACCACTTCCAATTTGCCTTGATACATGGACCTGACATTCCACGTTCCTATGCAATATTCCTCTTTACAGCATCGGATCTTGCTTCTATTACCAGTCACATCCACAACTGGGTATTGTTTTTGCTTTGGCTCTCTCCCTTGAGGATAACATTAACAAAATCATAAAGTATTTTTTAAATCTCCCAGAGTTTATTCCTAGTTGTTTGTGCACATGTGATGGGAAATTTATGGTATTACAGTTATATAAATTCCACATTCTTATTATCTCTGCACCTACATTATATTTTAAAATGTCACTAAAGATAATAAGTATAATGGCCAAGAGGAAAGCTAAAGCTGTAGGGGGATAGAGACAGTGACAGAGAAAGTGATGGTATTTTTAAAAATATAAGCTTTAATATTCCCTCCAGCTGAAGTACGAAGAAAAGGAAGGTTGTTTTAGAAAGGAATTGAGAAAGGAAATGAAAAACTGATTTAAGTTAGGACTGTAGAATCAGATTTCTAGATTTCAATTCTGCCGTGTCACTCTTTAGCTATATAATCTGAAACAGGTTACTGAATTTCTTTCCTCATGTATACAGTGAAGACAATGATAGTATATACTTCATATTGTCATTGTGAAGATAAATGAGCTGATGTGTGCAAAGCATTTAGAACAGCTTCTGCTGCATCATATGTGTTAGTTACTATTTATGGTGTCTACAATTATTATTGTTGTTGATAGTATTATAGTTATTAGTGATCATTAGAGAAAGTTGGATAATACATTTCCATATAGTTTCTATTCATGTGGACTAACTGGATGAAGTTTGAATATCTACTCATAAGATGCTATCAAAATATTTTAAAAGAAAAATAAAATTTATAGGTGGTCATCTCTTTGCAAATGAAGTATATAAGCTCTGGCTCAAAGTATTCGTGATAACTACTCTGTTTATGCAGATACTGGAGTAGCCAAGGGTGATTTGCTTAGTCATCACCAGCCGGTAGGCAGAGCGAATGAAGGAAAAGCAACACAGATCACAGCGTTAGGATTACTTCAAATTCTAAAATATTCTGCCTTTTGATACATATATAACCTTAATTTAAATATTCTAAAATTTGCTTTTAAGGATTGTTAAAATCTTTCTCTCTGAATTCAGACTGAAGAGCAACTTTTATCATTATGCACAGTATTCTAAATGCATTATATTTTGCTAGATGGAGGACATTATTGAGGATATAATCGGTATGGACCCAAGTTTTAAAGAGGAAGGAACAGATTCTCCTCTGCTAATGCAAAGAACAGTAAGTGTTTCCAGACCTGAGGAGGTCAGTGAGATTAAAATCAATAATAGCACCTGATGACAAAAAAAGAAATTTCATTTGATTAGTAAATGGTGTTTTCTTCTGCCCTTTTGAAGCTGGTACAGAATAGATAAACATTAAAAAAAATATTTATTGGTGCAGGAAAAAATGCATAATTTATAGGGCTTATACTATTCTATCTATCTATCTATCTATCTATCTATCTATCTATCTATCTACCTACCTACCTACTTATCTACCTAATCTCCATAAACATCCATCTAATTACATATCTTATCTGCTATAGCATTTTCTGTGAAATCTTCAGATTTCCCATTTGAAGCACAACATATCACAATACCCACATGAGTTCATGGCTAAGTTTTAACTATTTTACCATTACTAACAGCTACCAGATTCAGAGGGTCTATACCTTATGTGTGTTGTGTGTTAGTCACTCAGTCGTGCCCGACTCTTTGCAACTCCATGGACTACAATCCACCAGGTTCCTCTGTCCTTGATATTTTCCAGGCAAGGATACTGGAGTGGGTTGCCATTTCCTTCTCCAAGGGATCTTCCCAACCCAGGGACTGAACCCTGGTCTCCTGCACTGCAGGCAAATTCTTTACCGACTGAGCTAGAAAAAATTATAACACAATATAACTTTACTTTTGAGCCAAAAATCAAAGGTTAAAGATGAAGTGAAGAAAGGTAGAAGAGGCCTCACACTACTTTAAGGCATTTAGACAGACTTCTGAGTTGAAATCACAAATTCCTAGAATAATAAGCAGGGAAGAGATAAGATAATATCTCTCTGATTGCTGTTGCCTTCTCATTGTTTATTTATTAATCTCTAGAATCTGTAAAGAGTGTACAAGCTCTTTCTACACACTTTGAAGGGGTTGCTGTTGGTTCATTTATGGTTTTAGAGCTTTTAGAAAGTGAGAAAAATTATGAAAGATTTTGATTTGTCACTTTAAACATTTAATTTAAAGAAAGTGAATTCTGACTGTACTGTGTAGTATAGATACTGTTCATCAGTGAATTAGTGGGCTGAGTTGTGTTAATGTTAATAATGGACATTTTAAACCTAAAATATTAAGAAAAGTTTGGAGAAAGCATCCCTCTTCTATTTATTAATTCCCAAATAGACTACAAAAAAGGGGAATTATATCTTTCCTCCTTTTCTCTGGTACAAAGGACTTCCACTTTATAACAAGTCACTAACACCAGTATTATCAGACAAAGATCAAATGAGGTTAAAAATTTAGCTTTTTAATTGAAAGTTTACTTTTTTTGTGTGAGTTTTTTGTTTGTTGTTTGAATGATGTGACAATTCTTTTTACCTCTTCTGTCTTCATATTTCAAGAAGTATATTGACAACAAACTTGACTAATTCTCTAGATATTTGTTATTTATACTAATTTTCTTTATCTAACCCCACAGCATAAGGTTACTATTTTCTTAATCATTATTCAACTTTTGGGTTTGAGGAAATGATACAAATTTCTTTCAATCTTCTCTTCCTTGTATGTGGCACTTATTTCATTGAAATTGTGTGTGAAACATTCTCTTTCTCAAATTATCTTACTTGTTTTGTAGTGGTTGCATAGATTGCTTATTCAATGCAAACTGGTGACAATGATGATTGGGAATTTGTATTTTGTAAACAGAATGTGGATTTCCCAGGTGGCACAGTGGTAAAGAATCCACCTACTAATGCAGGAGACACAGATTTGATCCCTGGGTTGGAAAGATCCCCTGGAGGAGGGCACAACAACCCACTCCAGTACTCTTGCCTGGAGAATTCCATGGGCAGAAGGAGCCTAGTGGGCTACAGTCCATAAGGTCGCAAAGAGTTGGACATGACTGAGTGACTTAGCACAGCACAGTGCAGTGCAGCGTACAGAATGTACTTCCAGAAAGATAGATACTACTGGCCTATGTGTATTCATATAAAGAAGTATCTGCTGTTGGCCAACCAACAATTTTTGATAAATCAAGAAACAAGATATAAAACCAAGCAGTTCAAGTAACCAAAAAATTATTTGATACTTGGTGTATGCAAAGCATCATACATGTGCTATAGGAAACTAAAAGTTGAGTGAGGCACTATTTAAGAGACCACATGATGGTGAGTCAGTGAGGTGAAGCATACCCGAGAGACAGTGAGGGAAAGAATATAGATCTCAATATTATCCCAAGTTGTCATCTAGATATTGTATAAGTCACTTAACTTTTCTTTACTTTCTTCTGTGTTATGAGAATAATTAAAAATATTTGTTGCCAATACTGTTTTTATATTAAATCTTAGTAGATGACACACACACACACACATATGTATATATATATATATATTTAATGCTAGTCAGAGTGTCGCCCTGGAGTTTGAGTAAAGCAGAAACCTTGCTAAATTGAGACATTTCTGAAATACTTTAGGAAAAGATGACATTTGAAATACAGTTATGAAGGAAAGTTAAGATTTTAAGAGGTAGACATGAAGGCAGCAAAGTAGCAAGAAAAGAGGACATTATAAGAAAAGGCAAGAAGTGAGAAAAAAGAGAATGTATAAGAATAGCTGGTAGAACAGAGATCGGAAATTCTGAAGGATTTTTATAGTTCATGTGGGTAAAAATAAAGACCTGTTAGATTCAGAGGAATGCTTTGAGTAAGCATTTTAGCCAGTGAACTTTTGGTTTTAGATGATAGAACCTGGCTTATATGGGGTATAAATATGAAAGGAATTTGTTGGCTCATCTCATCCATAAATTCCTAAGGAATATTGCATGTGAACATCCCTCCATAAGTTTGCCTTTGTTCTATACTGGCTTTATTTTCAGCTATTGAACAGACAATTTCACAGCTTATTCCTAGCCATGCACACAGTTTGTCCTTGCTAACCCAGCTGTTTTTTTTAGACATCTACTCTTTGACAAGGAAGAGGAAGTTTCTGATTAATTTAAGCCAACCCTGGTGGCCCCATTTCCTTAGCCAGAGATTGTCTTAAGAATGAGCTTGTGTTGCAGTTCTGAAGCTTTAGCAGGTTACTGGAGTCTTCTAGGAATTTACTTCAGTCTTTAAAGGAGACCCATCAAAGAGAAGGGTTTGTCTCTCTATGATGTTGTAAGACAATGTGACTTATGTGGTCATTTGATTGCCCAGAAGATAAATAAACTGAGGAAAAACAAAAGGTACAGAGAGGAAAATCCAAGAAGAATGCAAATAAATACTGCTTATATGCTCCTGGAGAATTTTTTACCTATGGATTGCACATATCATGTAAGATTTTTTTTTCCCTTTATTTTGTAAGCTAATTGTGTCAGGATTTTATGATTGGCATAACCAAATGTACACTGATAGATACATTCAGTCAGATTTGAAAACTTAAGAGGAGAGCTCCTTTTTTCTTTAGTTCTAGTTAAATCTCTGAGATAATTCTTTTGGAAGCAATTTTTGTCACTTTTCTATCTCTCAGACAATTTTTCTGGGTCTTGGGCCTACCCTAGAGTGACTTAGCAGCAGCAGCAGCCAAGATAAATTATCTAGATTAAGAATAAAATCTAGGAGTATAGGAATTGTTACCATAATTCAGTAAAAATTATTATTTAAAAAAATAATTATTCTTAATGTCTCACCTACTATACCACAGGCACGTTGCTAATTATTTTACATATAATCTCTAGTTGTCATAGAGACTGCAAAGTCCAAGGGCAATCAAGGATTCCGTGGTAGCTCAGATGGTAAAGAATCCGCTTGCAAGGCAGGAGACTGGGGTTCAATCCCTGGATCAGTCAGATCCCCTAGAGAAGAAAATGGCAACTCCCTCCAGTATTCTTGCATGAGAAATTCAAAGGACAAAGGAAACTGGTGGGCTGCAGTCCACGGGGTCTCAAAAGAATCAGACACAACTTCGTGACTAAACAACAACTGGGGCACTCTATTGACTGTGCTGTTAGTCACTATGGAGTTCTCTTGCTGCGACTTAAATCTCGAGTGTCACTTAGCCAAGATTTATCCCAGGACCACTGCATAGAGTAAGATTAACTAAAATGAGTTAACCTGAGTTAACTCATATTCTAATTTCTGTTGGTGGAAAGCTTGGAAGCTGCTCTGGGGTAGTTTGGACCACTTATGGTGGTCCTTCCGATTTCCCCAGATTGAATGGAACATTCAGGGTTTTCACAGTTCAACTTAGTCCAAGTATTTCTGACACAGAAGTGAATATTGTGTGATTAGTGACTAGACTCAGAATAGTTAAGGAGAAGTTACCTCTTAATTTTTATTTAAACAAGAGAGCTAGCTACTTGCCAATTAGTTTTACTGCAACAATTGTGTAAATTGGACTGAAAAGACCCAAAGTGTAAGAAACATTCAGCCAAATCAGCTGTGCTTTCATCAACACCAAACCTCTCATTTTCTCAGTCTTCTTAGGGTCAATGGTATTTCTCTTCTCACTATCCAGCCATCCTTCACATGATGATATCCCAGATCTCATTGTGTATTTTTCTATTCTATAGCATTTTTCTTTCATATTTTTTGACCATTATGTTCCTTTTTTTTTTCCAATGCACCTAGTCTAATTTCTTACTTCAACAATTGCTCAAGCTTGTGGAGACTCCAAGTTAATTGGCTCTATCACTCTTTTCAGTAGCTATTATTTCCCACTCATGATATTTTGAAAATTTCTTACTTAACCTATTCTTGGTTAAGCACTATAACCATTTCTTTTGCAAACACTCTTAACATATCCCCATTTTTCTTCATTTTCTTTTCCTGACAAAAGCCCAACCCTAACTAAACTTATTTTTCATCTTATTCCACATCTTTACCTGAGCAGCAGAATGGATAAAATTTCACTACATTGCTCATAGTACTCACCTCCAATACATCACCAAAATTTCATAGGGGCTTTCATTACTACCAGACAATACTACAGCTATACCTTCGTTAAAATTCTCATTAAATGAGACAACATTTATCTACTTTCTCTTCTCAAATCTCTACCATTTTCCATGTTCTAGCTGATTTCTCTATCACAACATATTTCAGAGAGAAACTATATATAATCAGATTAGGACTTACTTTGTAGCTTTGTATCACAAATTCTACAAAACCACCAGTATCTGTTTTTATTTTCTCTGCCATCCCTTCTATTTGAATCAAATTGGCCCAGCTCATAACCTAAAGCTAGTCCAACTACTTGTGTCCTAAATCCCACTAATTCTTACCTTTGCAAATACTTCCCTCTTTAAATACCAGCTCCTCCTATATCATTAGTCTATTATGATGTATTGGATTACAAGTATCAGCATTACACTTGCCTTTTTTAAGATTCCTCAAAAATAAACAAAATCAAAGGATTGCCTTTGAATACAGTTCCTCTCTAGCTACCACACTATTTCACGATTTCACTACCTCCCTCCCAAATGTCTCTGATTCCATTTTCACCCTGATTCCATTTCCTCACCTCCCCTTCTCTACTGTCCAGTACAGCTATGTCCCAACTTATAATTCTAAAAGAGCTCTTAAAACCAACCAGTACTGAAGCCAATAGTAAATTCTCCATTCTTATCAAACTTGATTTTTTTGTGGCCTTTGCCATGGTTGACCACTCTCCTCTTCTTGAAGTATTAACTGGAATTCTGTGGCACCGTATTTTTTGCCTTTTCATCCACCTTGCTGGCTCTTTCTCTTCTAATAGACTTCTAGATGCTAAAGTGCTCCTAGGCTCAGAATTTAATCTTTTCTCATGTACCTGTATGTTCCATCGGTAATCTCAACCCTTCTCTGGCCTAGCTCTCTCCCCTAATGCTAGATTCACATGTCTTACTACTACCCTAACATCTGTTGTTCTTCCAACAGAGATCTCAAACTTAATATGACTGAAAAGAAGTTTTTGTTCCCCTCCCTACCTATCTAGAACTACCCTCCCTCAAAAAAGGTCATTCTTCTTCACTCTCTTACTCCCACATCCCCACATTTATCAGTAAGCTGTTCAAATCAGGATCCAAGATTTCCTGAATCTCACAACTTAGCAGCTGCTCTACTGAAACCCTTTTCCAGGCTAATATCGTCTCTTACTTGGATGTCAGAAACTGACTCCAACCTAATTTCTGTGCTACTTCTGACCCCTGTACAGCTGTGGATCACACAGCAGCCAGAATGATCTTCACACAGCAAAAATCAGATCCTGTTTCTCCTTGCTTAATTTTCTGCTAACTTCCTGAAATCCTCAGAGTATAACCAAGACAATTCATAGTCAGCACTTCCCTTTAACTTTAGGCCCTGGTCTTGATAGCCTTTTTCCTGCTCACTGAATGTGACATGCATGTTATCATTTTAGGACTATTGAACTTCCTTTTTTAGGCTTGGAATGGTTTTGTCCCAGATCTTTGCATGACTGTCTTTTTATGCCTCAGATCTTCAGTCAATATCAACTTGTCAGAGAGCCCTTCCACCAAAACCCTAGCAGAAAGACCCCATCCCCCACATCCTACATCAGTATCTTATTTAATTCCTTCTGATGGTTAGGATTAGAGTTACAAAAATTATTTAATTTATTATATTATTTATCCATTTATTGTCTATTCCTACCCCTAGAATGTGAACTCCTTGAAGTTGGTAATTTTGTCTGCTTTATTCATTGCTGTGTCCCTAAAGCTGAGAGAGTAACTTCTTCATTAATTTATTCTCGGCACCCAGTACAATGCCTAGGACATGATAGATGCTCAGCAAATACATATGAAATAATATTTTAAAATTCACACATAATATTTTTTAAAGTTGTTTCCATTATGCATTACCATTTAGAAATTTTTTAAATGGGCATAAGCAGCAATAGGATGACAGTAGTAATGATAGCTGGGCTTCCTTGGTGGCTCAGACAGTAAAGCGTCTGCCTATAATGTGGGAGACCCTGGTTCGATTCCTGGGTTGGGAAGATCCCCTGGAGAAGGAAATGGCAACTCACTCCAGCACTCTTGCCTGGAAAATCCCATGGACAGAGGAGCTTGATAGGCTGCAGTCCATGGGGTTGCAAAGAGTCGGACACGACTGAGCAACTTCACTCATTCATTCATTCATTCATTCAATGATAGCTACTATGCCTTGGGTACTTGCTGTGGGAAAAGAATTGTATAAAACACTTTTCATGAAAATTTATTACTACAGCAAACATGTGAGATAGAAACTATTACCTATTAGCATTTTGCAAATAAGAAAAGAGGCTTAGAGAAGTCCAGTAACTCACTCAAGCTCATACAGTTAGTGAATATCAGGGTAGGAGTTTGAATCCAATTCTGTATGATACCAAATGCAATAATCTTAGCCACTGTGCTGCACTAGTAGCTTCAGAAGGAAGTCATTTCATAGAACTGTAAGAATCTGAAGGGACCTTAGCCTGATCTGACCTTCTGCCACATTCCAGCCAAAGAATTGTTAGCTCCTGAGTTTAAACCTGTCTCTCTATAACTTCTACCCTTTGGTCTTCATTTCACCTCTTCCTTTCAAAGATGGTTGTGCATAGTAACTTATTTATTTTATCATAGATGGGTATTTTTCAATCATAGCTTTGTAAATGCTGGTGGCACTTGGCAATCTCAGTAAACTATTATAGTTCAAGACTATTTCAGAGACAGAGATTGAGTAAATATTAACAACCCCCTGTGCTTGGTTGGAACTTGAAAGGACTGCGTAACACCAGCAAGCAAGCTTTTGTCAATCACAATCTAGACCAGATTAGACTTAAAGTCCAAGGAAGAACCAAAGTTCACCTTAGAAGTTTCTGCACAGCTCTCCCAGTTATTGTTTGCAAGTGTAAGGAAAAGAAAATGATGAAGGAGAAAGAGAAAACCATTGCTATTGTGAAGGTTATAGACACTTCAAAGTTAAAACTGGTGAGCAAGTGCATTTTGGAATTCTTTCAATGTTTGGAGATGAAACCACCTTAAATACTGAATTTAAACTTTATAAACTAATAGTCAATAAAATAAGGTATGTAGAAGTTGAGCTTTGAAAGTGTAATTTATAATCTGCTGTATTGAGAAGCTTGTTTTCTTACAAGATAGTTTTTTAATGTTCTGGCTATAGTAAAAATATTTTGTAGTCTAGTTAAAAATTGTTTAAAATGCTCTTTTATTTGAACTTTTTTTCAAAAAGTGAGGGTTCCATTAATTATTTGTTGTAGTGTTTATGTTAAATTACTGTTCTCATTAATTTAGTATTAAGTAGATTATGTATATATATAAAAAATAGTTTCCTATACATAAGAAATATATGATGCAAAAGCAGTTTCTGTGTTACCATTCTCTGTTTTGTATTTTATCTTTTCTATTTGTGTTTTGAGCCAGCTGGTCAAGGACAGGAATCTCCCACTCCCGCCCAACAGATTATTTTTATTCACTTATAATAGAACAAAAAAATAATAACTCAGTGGGACTTCTCTTTTCAATGTTTATCATTCAAACCTCATAGCCCTGCTTCAACAAAGAAAATAAAGTCAGACAGAGAAAGATCAATTGTGAGTGTCCTAAAACTGGAAAAATCTAGTTTACCATGTTTAAATGAATAAACACACAAAAGGAAATAAAATAATCTTTTAAGTGCCAGTTTTTATGTGTGCTTACATTGTGTGACATATACGGTCCTACGGTGCTCACTCTTTATTCCTGTAGTTTATCTTCTTTCTATGCCTACAGTTATTCTATCTAATAGTCTAATGTTCAGTTTGCCAGTTTGCATTCACAATAAATGTCTTCAGAGAAAAGCAAAATAGGGAATACAAACAACTTAAAATTTCCCCTCACTTTCCCATGAAACCCCACTAAATATTTGATATAGATATAGAAATATAGATATCACACATGCACATCTATGTATGGGTTTATAAGTTTTTTTCTTTTTGAAAAATTATCTGGAAATATAATAGCTAAGTATGCAGATGATTTTCTTTCTTTTTTTGTATTTGTAATGAGATTATCTGGGGACAGATACATGATACACACAACATGCATACACACACATATAATATATATACATATATGCATATTGTATATGTGTGGATATATATGTATCTATACACACACAAATGCACATGTACATATCTCCAGAAAATTATCAGTTTTAGATAAATAATCAATTTTCAGAAACATGATGAGTATATACTATGGTACCCTCTCCCTTGCTGAGTGATTATAAATAAAGAGGGTGAAACAATAAAAACAAATTAAGTTATTAAATTTGTGGTAAAGTTTTCCAGTACTATAGTGTTTTGGTGAAGAAAAATAATAAACCAGGATGCCATAAGGGAGAGTGTTGGAGATGGTTTGAATCTTAAGTTGAGCCTGAAGATTGTATTTTGATATTTAAAGAAGGTATGAGGACATTTGAAGTGCAGAAAATAGCAGTGACAAAGAATAATACTGAGATAAATATTCTCCAATGGCTTCCAACATTTTGTTTTAAAAATACTTTTTACAATTAAAAATGTTAAGGCAGGGTCCCTTCCACAACTGGATAGGTAGTAAAGAATCTAGCTTCTGTGTTAGACCTAAATTTTAACGTCAAGTCTTCTATTTATTACAACTGTATGATCTTGAGATAATTACTTATTATTTCAAACTTTTAATTATTTATATTTAACATGGGAATTGTGAGATTTCACTCATAAATTTGTTATAAAGATTACTTGAAATTCTGTTATTTGTTATTACTATGAGACATGCTTAGCTGAATATCAGGCACATAATAAAAACTCAACTATCTATGACTTTACATATATGTGTTATGATAATGCTTGTATTTTATTATCTTTAAAAAATTCTTCATATATGGATTCATAGGTTCCATTTGACAACATTCTATCCTCTTTCTTCCTTCCACTGAAGTGGAAAATCTATTTTTGGACATAGTCTACATATTTGTATGTGGTGATGAGAAATCATTCAGAACTTGTTAGTAGTAGTAAATAATATTGACTAGATAATGTGGGACCATTGAATGAGGTTTTTGAAAACTAGACATAAGAGTTTGAGCTTAATATATGAGCTAAAGGGGAAAGACTTAGATTTCATGCTTTTTGAGCTAGGAGAGATCAGAAGAAAGTTGTATATCAAAACGTGTTTGTCTGAGAGGAGCATTTGGGAACTAATTGAGAGGAATGGAGGGAAGGATGTAATTTAGGCTGAAGGCCTTGAGGATCTTGAGATGTGAGAGTATGGAAGAAAATTTAAACTGACCAATGATTTAATCAGTCAGTACTAATAAAACCAACTTTGAATATTCATTGGAAGGACTGATGCTGAAGCTCCAATACTTTGACCACCTGATGTGAAGAGCCAACTCACTGGAAAAGACCTTGATGCTGGGAAAGACTGAAAGCAAAAGGAGCAGGGGGTGGCAGAGGATTTGATGATTAGGTAGCATCACCCAGTCAATAAACATGAATTTGAGCAAACTCCAGAAGTTAATGTCTCTCATAGCTCAATTGGTAAAGAATCCGCCTAGAATGCAGGAGACCCTGGTTCAGTTCCTGGGTCTGGAAGACCCACCGGAGAAGGGAGCTACTCACTCCAGTGTTCTTGGGCTTCCTTTGTGGCTCATCTGGTAAATAATCCACCTGCAATGCAGGATACCTGGGTTTGACCCCTGGGTTGGGAAGATCCCCTGGAGAAGGAAAGGCTACCCACTCCAGTATTCTGACCTGGAAAATTCCACGGACTGTAGTCCATGGGGTCACAGATTGGGACACAACTGAGCAACTTTCACTTTTCAGGAGTTAGTGTTCGACAGAGAAGCCTGGTGTTCTGCAGTCCATGGCATTGCAAAGAGTCAGACACAACTTAGTGACTGAAAAACAATGAACAAAATAACTTAAAAGGAAAAAAAATATCATAACTGGGTAATCAGTTCAGTTCAGTTCAGTTGCTCAGTCATGTCTGACTCTCTGCACCCCATGAATGCAGCTCACCAGGCCTCCCTGTCCATCATCATCTCCCGGAGTTCACTCAGACTCACGTCCGTCGAGTCGGTGATGCTATCCAGCCATCTCATCCTCTGTCGTCCCCTTTTCCTGCTGCCCCCAATCCCTCCCAGGAGAGGGAAGAAGCCAAACTGAAAAAAGCATATATGGAATTTAGGTCAGATCATATATGTTGTCCTTTATTGTATTTGGCCTGATGACTGTAAATGGATATATGAACAATTAATTTTCATAGGGAAGTACTGATTTTAAACAGGCAAAGAAATATTTTTCTATTATTGAAAGTTGTTGCCTTCTCACAAACTAATAATACTTTAATAAATGGGATTGAATTTTATCAGATAGTTTTTTAAATTTATTGAGATGATCATATGGTTTCTTTTTCTCTCTTAACATCATCAAATATATTTATGGGAATCCCAATTTGATTATGGCACTTTACCTTGTTTACCTTATTTACCTTATGTTCTCTTGGATTACAAT